>VCRD01000034.1:451269-522101 GCA_006783055.1 Trinorchestia longiramus | reverse complement strand
GTGAGTATGAGCGTCGTACTCCACAGGAGCCTGTTCAGGATGCTTGTGGCCAATGTGGCTCTGAAGAGACCATTTCCTTGAAGCCCTGTAGTCACAGTGAGGACACTTGTACGGTCGCTCTCCAGTGTGAGTCCTCACATGGCGAACCATGTCTATGTTGGAATACAGCTTTCGTCCACAATATTCGCATTGGTAAACTTTAAATTTAATAGCGCCAAACGGCTTAACAATTGATTCAGTTGCAGAAATTCTAGGTGATTCTTCCAATGAAGTTACATTCCCCTTCGAAGCTTCGCCAGATTCAGGTTTGGCAGTGGGAAGAACGCGTTGATTTCCTGTAGAGAACGAAGTTCTGTTTGACCGACATATTTTGTCGATATTCGTGCGGTTAACGGGAGTTTCAAAAGCCCCTGATTGCTCTTGTTGGGGTCGAACATGACTAAATGCTTTCGCTTGGCTGAAGTCAGGAACATCATCACGCTGGGACACTAGGGAGACGAGCTCATCAAGTTGACCCCCTGCACTCATCGAGGACGTGACCTTTGAGCGAGAGGGTCGGTTTGGCCATACTGGAAACTCCATCTGTGGAGGAATTACGACCAATTAATGCACTATCATCCTGCCAGGGTTTGGAAATGGTCAACAACGTCAGTATGTTTACGGGCAAAAGACGAGAGGTAAGCCCAAATGTAAGATAGTAGCAATTATGCTCCGACAGCTGAACTTAATTATTAATTACACTATGATGGGAACGTTACAAATCAACACCTTACAATAAACAATCCGAAGCACAAACCCCAAAACCTACACGAACTATCAAATTTCAGGCGTATGTCTAACTATTACACTGCTATTTTTCAGCATCACACTCAAGTGTCTGTTTCAACTCCTATAATTATAATAAAAACTATAACTACTACAGAAACTAACTTAATGTTCCATGTTAGTCCGTAGAGACTCCAGCAGACACTCCACAAATACGTCAGGAAAGTTGAACGTGTCACGATCTGACGGTAGTACTTTGTCGAGAGCGAAATTTCCGACCTCACATAGAATAGTTTAGTTGAAGTGAGACGGCTTTGAGTGAAGACAATTTGAAGGAACGAGACAACACATCAAGGTGACGAACACCTCAAAACACTGTTTCAAGATTTAAAGTTAACATCAGATAAATTTATCGCTTGAAATCCATTTCACTTATTGAAAAACAAAGACTAACTGCACTTCTATTAACGATCAACTTAGATAACATGAAAGAATTAAAATTAACAAAAAAATCTGAGAACCAGTTGACCACATCGAAGCAACAAATTAACAAGTTTCAGAAAATGGTTAGCTATTTCTTTAACGCTTGGTTTCTATTATCAATCTTGACTTAGTTGAGAGTAGAAGTGTTTTTCAAGCTGTTCACGGTAACGAGGATACACTTTACGAGCGTTCCACATATTCAACACAAATAAGGAATTGGGTATAATTTCATCACTATACAAGAAACAGAGTATGACTTCGAAAACATATTTTACATAATAGTCACGTTGAATTTATTTCAGTAGACCAGTCTGAAATTTCTTTTGTTAACAAAAGCCAAAATTATTGATTTTAATCACATTGAGAAACCCTAAGTCAGTAATTTTCTTTTCGCAGTCTAATAAGATCGGTCGATGAGTAAAAAATCAAAATTTTCGCAGCCATCAGTTGATGGATTGGTATTCTAATATGCAACAATCAACACAGATTGAAAAATTTGAAAAAACATCAGAATAATACGACAATAAAATACATTCAACTCACAGCAAAATATACTGCTGACAATTGTCATTCTCATCTTCCTTCGACGACGAAGTGAATAGAAATATAAAATGAAACAATCCGGGAAAGTAGGTATTTATTTTACTGGAGATATATCACATGGTGGCTAGGACGGCTCGACGCGCAGCTTCTGCGCGCAGGGAAGACAATTTCTCTAATTCAACCCATCAGATTTTTAAAACCAACCCCAAGCGTTTTTTCGAGTATTTTTAAGAAAGAACACACCTGTTTATTGAGTGAGGCTGTTTAATATAATGTTTTTTATATTATCTTAGATTTGGTGAGGTTTTGATGTTTCCTTTGCACCTAGTAGCTCACATAGATAGCAACGCACTCCAAGGTTTGCAGTACGTAAAGCAAGTATCAAAACTTGAAAGAATCACCTATTGTTTAATATGAGAAAAATGCATACCTATTTATTATATTTAGTTGTTTTGATTATAAATCGCAAAGAAACGTAAAGCATTTTTGCACATAGAAGGCTAAAAACAGTAAGTGATAAACAGCATACCAAGAAAAAAATTGCATGCAGATGAGAATCCAGCTGAAGAGTGCCTTTACAAAAGAAACCTCTCATACCTCACAGGTCTCACGCATTTCAGGACATCCATCAACTTTCCCTCATATGTTTAATGATTCATTTATACCAACCACAAGTCCAAAAATACGGTGGAAACTTATTGAACAAAATTAGGAAAGATCCAAGATGCCACAGGTTTCTGCATATTCATGGCCAAGCTTCACGCATGTTCAGCAATTTCCGGTTCAATTCACCATGTTTTCCAATTTTGGGTTTTGTGTGGAACTATGTGCGAAACAGACTGGGTGCAAAAAAAGCAAAGAATACATAAAAATTGACAGATATGTAAGGTCAGGAAAGGATTCCTAATCTCCTTACCTCTACCATAAAAGTTAATCAATACTTCGTAGCTAGTTAGTTAACATGGTTAGAACTTTGTATAGTTCAAGTTGTTTATACTCTATTTAGTTTATGAAAATTTTGAATTAAAGTTAAAGATTCTGTTTTCTATAGCTTGGTATGTCTTTTAGTTTTGTTTTTGAATAAACTAATGGAAAAAAAATTGTGTAATGCAGTTCGTAATTATCTAAAATATATCATTCTACATGAATAATAATTTACATTATAAGTAAAAAATACTCAAAGGGTGCTTTTCTTTGAGGGGGTTTTAAAGCCAATCCTCTCTTTGAAAGGGTCACACCTGCCGTCTTAAATATACAAATGAACAAGACCAGTGGGTGTTATTGAGAGCGTTCGAGTTCCAGGAACAAATGTTTTACAAAAATATACCTCGATGCATTGAGGCCATGCTCTGTACTGAATACATGGAGTATAGTATAAAACGTTCGTAGGATCTTACAACGCAGCGGCTACTCGTACTACGAGAAGGGTAATAATGAATACTATGTATATCTTCCTTTAATTTATTGAGTAGAGCACAGGCAGCAGATATAATACAGTTTACTTTCATCATTCTACAAGAGTCCGCAGATACTACAAATTTTTAAAACGATGCGTAATCTTGATAACGCCTAAAACAAGGTCATGTATTCCGTCCAAAAAAAGGGCACTGGATTGTGCAAACAACATAAACTTTTACTTAATGTAAAAAAGATGCCGCCCAAGAAAACTTCTCACACAATACCTCGCTAACAAATGTGCTAAAGTTAGAACCTAACAGCCAGGGCGATACTCATCAACGACGTTCTACAGAAACTAAAATTTTCAACAGGGATATGAAACGAAGGGGCAGTTTACACAATAAGTTTGTACGTGAAATCAATTGAAATAATTTCGTTACATCTAAGTCAGAACATTATAAGAAGGTAAATTCTAATGTAAAATTAATTTCTAAAGATCTACCACCAGAAAATTTTACTTAAGAAAGCTTACTATCCATTTTTAAATTTTGATGTCTATCACATGATTTAAAATTAAAACCAAAAAAGAATCTTAAAGCGTACCATTTAAAGTTTAAAACTCGATGAAATCAACGATCAATCAATCAAAAGCGTTCCGTTCAAAGTTTAAGAATCAAAATCATTTCCATTTTTAAGTTCAACACGTTCTCTGCCGCTTGAAATTTAACGATTGAAATTAGAGCTTAAAATGATGCACAGGTGCATCAAGCGGCAGCGAACGTCTTAAAAACATTTTCAAACTACAAACAACGAACCAGAACCCAATTTAGGCAATATTACTAGAAGCCATGTCGAAACGATGCACAGTGAAAAGATGTCTTCTTAAGTTACATTTGACGGTAGCGCTGTAGGGACAAATGTGACAGTTGAATGGCCGCTCACCAGTGTGACTGCGCAAATGTTTCTTCAGATCAGCCCGGCTTGAGCTCCATTTGTAGCAAACAGGGCAGTGTAACCCATAAGGTTTGCGAGAAGTTGAACTAGTCGTAGAAGAATTGTCGGTTTTCCAGACATCAGATACAGCACGACCAACGGAAGTTCCGTCAGCTAGACGCTGGTCACCCCATGAGAAAGTCATCACGTTTTTGTTATCATTGGCAGCCGAGTATCTTCTGTTCTCTTCAATTTGTTTTCCCGAAGAAGTCCAAGGTTCGAGCTCACAGGCCACACCCGCTTCCATCTGGGGAAGAAGCGCAGCACCAGCAATTAATTAATTGAAGGTTCTTTCAAATTCTGAGAAAAGCACACTTGACATTGAATGCGTTCATTTTCTTCATTTCGTTTCAACAGTTTTCGAATTTTGGTGAGAAAAATTAGAAGTTGATTACTATTGAAAACATAAATCAATACACACCAAAGGACGACACACTCGCAAAAATTTCCGAATCAAAGAAAATCAAATCACAGAAGAAGAGAAGCCACTGCTAATGATCGTCAAGAAAAAATTTTAAATCGACAAAACCAAAACCTTAAAACGAAAATATCCTTTTTACAGATGAAATAATTTCAGACCAGCGTATTAGAAAACTGAAGAATGAACGAATCATCTATATGTGCGGTAAGGTATTCATGTGCTTGGATTTGACATGAGTTCTGAGGTTACACTTGACGCTGGCGCTGTAGGGACACAGGGTGCACTTGTACGGCTTCTCGCCGGTGTGTATGCGGACGTGGCGCGCCAGCTCAGCTCGGCACGACGCCCAACGGCCGCAGTACGCGCACGTGACACCAGCCACACCGCTGCGAAGTGCGCGGTTCAGGGAACTTGGAGCAACAGGATGCAATTTAGACATGGGACTTGGCACGGGCTCGGTCGGTTTGGAAGTGTCCTCTAATAAAGCAGTAGACTGTCCTAAGTAGGAGTCTCCGAAAACAGACGATTCAGTCGACACGAAGTCACCAGTTCCAAGAGTTACAGGATCTGATTCGAAGCTCCTTCGACGAAAGTTCGTCAATCTTGGAGATTGACTGGAGCTGCGAGATTCCATTAAAGATGACAGGAACTTGAAACGAGCCGAACTAGCGATGAGAGGGAGGATCTGCAGAGGAGGGGCGAATTTACATTATTTATCAATTCCAACATGTTCTACAGCTACGACAGATACTCTAATTACAACGGCTTTCTGTACGGAAAGCTTACTAGCTAAAGCCTACATATGATAGAAAGCTTCTTGCCGCATACTCTGCATGAATACTTCACATGCTTTCAAATAAAACACAAAAGAAATTAGAGATGTCTTAGATTTTGTCGAATACTTTATGTTTTGCTCGTAGATGATACTGCAACGTGCACTTGACGGTAGCGGAATACGGACACAGGGAGCACTTATATGGCCGTTCACCCGTGTGAGTACGAACATGACGATGTAAGTCCGCCTTGCAAGGACACAATTTACCGCAAAACGGGCAAGCTACACCCCATGATGTTTTAGCATGCGAATTCTTGCGAGTGACAAGTTTGTTGGACTGCGCCGAAGATTCTGTTAGTACTGAAGAACCTCCATGTGTCTGATATTCAGAAAATGAGGGGATGATAAGAGATTCAGCGATCGCCTGGCCTTCCAAAGCAACGAAGGGCTGAGCAGCTGTAGAGCCTTCCCGTTGTATCTGAGGGAGAACGACCACCAGTTAGAAACGCGCTTCATTAGAGTTCAAGTGTTTTAGTTCATCCGGATGAGAATTATGCTAAACGACTTTTTTCCTTCTTCAATTATTCAATGAAATGGTCACGGTCACTTCAGTAAGAAGCAGATGACATCACATCAAGATATTGTGCCTCTTGGCCAGATGTTTTTGCAGGGAACATTTGACGCAGGCGCTGTAGTCACAAATCCAACATCTGAAGGGCCGTTCACCAGTGTGTATTCTTTCATGCCTCGCAAGATCAGCGTTGCAAGAGAACCATTTCCTGCAATAGCGGCATTCAACACCAACGGAGTAGCTGCGGCGAGACCGAGATGCTGAGTTTCGAGCCGCAGAACCAAGATCGCCAACGACCTGAGAGAGAAGTATGCGGTTACTATAAAGATATTTGCCCGCTTCCATTGACGTCAAGTTGTCTTTCCGTTTTCAAAAGCATTACCACCGACTCTTCAAATTGCAGATATGAATGTCTTTCGCCATGGCGTAAATCAAAATTGACAACGGTAGCCGAGGAAGAGAACTCTTTTTCGTACTAGAAGATTTTTCTCGCATTTGATTGAAGTTAAAATGGAAAATTAACATATCTAACGAAAACCGCACGCCCAGTAGTTGAACACAGTATCTGACCATCTAAAAATTCTAAACGCTGAAAGTCTAAAATTCCAGAGAGGTGAATTACAAATCCTGGGAATATAAAATTATTCGTCCCCACAATTGAAGCTCTAAGTTATTTGTCAGAGCATGAATTCAAATTTTCACACTTCACACTTTTTGTGGTCATGAAGGCATAACTCCAAGAACTCATTTATGTGAAACGTTTCATTTTTGTGTTTTATGAAGTCATTTTTCGCCGCAAAGGTTCTTGGCGCGCACCGATAACTGAAACTTGGTCTAATTAATCCGTATAAATCATTGACTGGCATGGAAGTCCCGATCTCTGTGCTTGAACATCATGTGGCTCTGTAAGGTGCTCTTGACAGTGGCGCTGTAGGAACACAGGTTACATTTAAAGGGTCGTTCTCCAGTGTGTGTCCTTATGTGTCTGATGAGGTCAGTCTTGCCCATGAAAGTCTTGCCGCAAATTGTGCACTGATGATTCGTAGGCTTGTGCACAGACTTAAGACGAGGTAATGGAGCCAGTTGAGAAGAGAGAGTGTGGAATTGCCCAAGTGACAGAGGAACGTCCGCAACTGATATCTGTGAAAAGAACGTATCGAGTTATCTACTGTGCAACATTAGCTGGTATGTTCCATTACATACTATGAGAAAAAAAGTGTAACTCTACTTTGAATGAAGTAAAGCCATAAATCTTTCTTATCCAATTTAGAGGCACCTCTTCTTATCACCTGTTTCTTGTACGTAATTTGTTTGGATTTAAGACATTTCCCCAGTTGCACACTCTCATTTGTTGAACAAAACAGACATGTGCAAGATTTTACGATAAATTCACGTTGCAGTTTCCAATGAAACTTGGTGTCTGCTTCTCATGTGATAGGCGAGGGTATGTTTCCTTGATGCGCTGTACGGGCACAGAGTGCACTTGAAGGGACGTTCACCAGTATGAGTGCGGAGATGGCGTTCAATATCGGATTTGCCACCAAAACACTTCCCACAGTAAGGGCATACCAACTCTTGAATAGTCCACCCGCTCTTGGGCACAACTTCTAATGGTTGCCGTAAGCGGGACACTGTTCTCGGTCGGATTGCATCACTTGACCAGTCGGTTACTGCAGAATGCGAAGAGTTCGATGGGGCGTCGCAAACCTGAGGAAGAGCGCACACACTTAATGAAAAATCGTCTTTAGTCACCATCCAGAAACTCACTTTCAACATTGGGTGTGATAAATGTTCGGGGTTTCACTAATTCTAATCTGGAAACATAGCACAAAGAATAAAGTATGCTGCCTAAGAAAATAGAATCCCTGATTAAATGTATATATATATACATTATTTATAGTGGTTTCAACAGTTTTTTAATAGCGAAGTAATAAAAATCCTATCAGAAATAATGCATTGAAAAGCCATATCGCTTTTTTTCGCTTCACGATCGGACGAAAACGTAGATCACATTGAACTTTTTTCTACGACCCGGAAACATCACTTGATAAGTCCTGCGGCCACCTCTGTTGGTGGATATTGAACATGTGACCTTGCAAGGTACTTTTCCTACTAGCGCAATACTGGCACATGGGGCACTTGAACGGTCGTTCACCGGTGTGTGTTCGGATGTGCCGCTGCAACTCTGCGTTTCTGTAGAACCAATGACCGCAGTATGAACAAGTGTATCCTTTAGGAGTACGCCGCGCTGAAGTCTCCTTGAGAAGTCGCTGAGAGTTCACTTGAGCGTGCAGACCGCTTTGCTGGTCCGTGTGGGTCGCATTGTCGGAAGAACTAGAGAGCAGATGGAGGAGAGAGTCGGGTGGACATGACGGTTGAGGAGCGAAGTTACGAGGCATCTGAGGAAGACAGGACCAATATTAACCACTAAAACACCCACGACTCGATCATAGGAACACGCAAGAGCAATGGCCATGTCAGTATGTTACTCAAGATGTGTACACTCCATAGCATACTGTACATGCCAGTACCAATCGGAGAACCAAGTTCAGAGATGTTTAAAAAACACCAGAATTTTAATGAACATCAGAGATATTTAAAGAGTACCAGTTTTTAATCGCGTGATCGTGACCAAGAAACCCAGAGTAAGTCATGTTAATAGTTTCGTAAGCTGAGATGGCAAAAACGGACGCACTCCAATACAGTAACGTTAATATCTTGAAAATATTTCAAAGTAGGCGAGAGAGCTTATAGTTATACTTATTTTCTACATTCCCTGAAATATTCGCCATTCAAATGCGCAATGCCAGCTTGCAAGGCTCTAGGCAACAAATTGCACAGCAAAATTATCTACTTTGATCGTAGATTGAAAAGGACGAAACAGTCGGACTTGTGGCTTCATCTGGTGTCATTTTGTGCTTTCCTTCCAAATGAACTTTGAGCGTGACTTTCTGCGCTGCACTGTAAGGACAGAAAGGGCACTTGTAGGGACGTTCACCGGTGTGAGTACGAATGTGACGTTCCAAGTCCGTTCTGCCAACGAAATGTTTACCGCAGTATTTACAAGATAAGACGCCACACGCTTGTCGTGCTCTGCCTCGTCCACGAGGTCTTGATGATGGAAGCATCAACCAAGCGGGCAAGTTGGAAGATAAAGATGCCGCAGGAGATGATCTTGATGACGCTAAGCCCGATGATACTAAGGATGAAAATGAGGCCAGCGCCGATGATGAGAAAGGAACAGCACCAGGCGGCGAAGATGACACGAGAGAAGGTACAATCGACGATGGACCAGGTAAGGACGGTGAGGCCAAGCGCGAAGTGATGGTGGCCTGAAGGAGAAGTAACACACGTTACTAAATCGAATTTTTGTATTGAAGACACAGGATGCATAAGCTTGCAAAGGTATCAAATAAACGAGCCGAAGATTTAGAATAAAACGATCTCTCGCTAGACGTAATGGTCGAAATAAAATGCTGCAAGATCGTACGTTACCAATTCTGTTCAGAGGCTATAACTTTGTTCGAAGTATGACAAGGAATTTTCACAGCACTGAGCAGAAAATGGAGAGCACTAATCACGCAGGCTTCGTTGACTCGAGTACGACAAGACGATCCTAAGCATGATGAGTGCCATGAGCCACGAACATTGTTTAAAGACTCGAAAATATTACTAAAACTTGAGACATCGAGTTTCTAGTATTTTTTCACAATACCCCAGTTACATACAACGAAGAAAGAACGTTCTAGAAAAAGCCGAAGGGGATCTTTGGCAATGGTTTTCCTCTTCTTAAAGATGAACTTACTCGGCTGCTCACGAGAGAAATCGCCCAAAAACTGAATGTTGGACTGATAGCAAAATGAAGTGAAACAATCGAGACCATTTCAAGATTCAAAAGCATTTGGATGTTGGCCTTTCATGTGTTTGTTGAGGGTCCCGCTTTGTCTTGCTCGATAAGAGCAGTAGGGACACGAGTAGGGCTTCTCGCCGGTGTGGATGTACATGTGCTTCACAAGCTGCGACCGGAAAGCGCACCACTGACCACACTCAGGGCACAGCAGTCCTGACACTTTTGTCTGGCCATATTCGTCCACAGACAACGTGCGGCGCTGGGTATCGAGCAGCAAGCCACTCGAGTCTGACGAGTCCACATGTGACAGCTCGGTATCTTTATTTACAACACCAAGCCATCGTTCAGCGGATCCAGGCAAAGCGTCAGAGGGCTGCGCTCTTGCCAATGAGGAAGTTTCCTCTTGACATCTCAAAGCCAAAACTTGAGGAATCAGCGTGTTCATCGGAAGGTCTCGGTCACTAGCCTGCACGAGATAACACAACGTTAAGGCCTCATCGTACCGGAACCGATGGCCTAAATAACTGAAGTCACAAGTTCTTCGCTCACTTTCAATAATATTGAAAGTATCTCGTTTCTACAGTCTTCCTGAATACTACTTCAGAACTTTGAACTTGTGATGTATATAAAGTGAAGACATGTACTACTTTAAAAATTCTGTTCTACTTCGCCAATTAAATTTAAATAAGCAGATAACAGAATCTTTGTAACCATGGCTCTCAGCTTACGCTGATCCCTCAACTGAAGTTCTTCTAATATATCTGGGAAATACATTTGCATCAGAACGAATGTAAATAAAGATGCTAATATCGAACTTGAGATGATAAATGTTTGACAGAAGTCTCGTATAATTTGTTTTAATCTGGGACGAACTCGACTACAATATTTACTATTTTAGTTGAATCTATTACCGCAGCAGCCAGGTAGTATATTTATTTTCCTTATAATAAAATTTCACCTACGTACAATTAATGTTCATTATTAGAAAATCTCATCGCAATGACCAATACTTTTTATAGAATATTACAGTAGATGAACGGAAAAATTGTTGTTCATAAATTGGCACGTTCAATAATTGTATTGAACCGAACGCCCGAGTTTTACTATATGAATTTCAGCACCAAGTATGCAAAGCCTAAAGCGTTCCAAGTTAAATCCAGTTGTTTAAAAAGCTAACACAATGTTAGAACATATTTTCTTTACAAAGGCGACCGTAACACACAAGTTTTTTCAAAGAATGTCCAAATATACCAGAAGAGAATGAGCATGTGAAAGAAAGGAACCCCAGGAAACTGAAACAAATAGCAAACGCCGCAATAAAATGCTGTACTGAAGCCATTACACGGGTCTATCCATTCTACACATCGCACACTTAAAGCGTTCAAGCCGTTACATTAGTGGCTATAACCTAACACATTATCGGTTACATTTCAAATGAATACATATTGATTACTAAATCTTCACTATTTATTAGAAATGCATGGCAATAGGAAACACAAGCCACTGATCCTCAAAAGTTATTTCGAGTAACGAGAAATATGTAAACTTAGCACGTTGAAATGCCTCAATGTTATTCATAGTGTAAGAACTAACAGCAGCATGGCAACAAGATCAAATGACTTTAATATATGAAACATGAGCAAAAGACTAGCTCGTAAATACAAACGAATGGACGATTGTTAAATCGCTTTGATGACAGTTGAGCACCCACCGTGAAATAAAGACGTAAACGACTTATAAAGTACATACTTTTCAGAGCCCTAAAAGGAACCTAGAATATTCCATGTTATACATTAAAGTTTCTCGCCGACTTTCTACTGTGCATAGTCACGAGTCCAAAAACGATCAAGAGATTAAAATTAACTCACACTATATCCGTGTAGGTCAAGTTCAATATGTGATGAACAAAGTAAAATTTTACGAATATAATACGGTTACTGATTTTCCTTAATAATATCACTGAAAGGGCAGCTCGATTTTATAAACAGCTGACGTACCGAAACAAAGGACTCAGAAGCTTCTCTACATCAAAAGTTTTGTCTTATTATTACAATTTTTAAATTCACTTGATTAAAATACTCTCATGATAACATCGCTGCGGTCTTATGTATGGCACAAATGAGAAGTGCAGCCAAGAGAGCTAAGCCACACACTGATACCTGATATTAAACGAATAAATTAAATCTTTTCACAACACGATGCAGGTCTGCCTCTCTTCAGTTTATGTCCTGCAGTGTTTTGATGTTTTATAAGCTGGTAACGATTCTGGAATGTTTCGAGACACACGCGACATTTGTTCACTTGAAATTTGCAATCAGTTTCCCCATCATTACAGACACTTATTTCATCATTCAAATTGAGAGTCAAGGCGTCACTACGAACAAAAGGAGAAGCGCCGTCCGAAAGTAGGGCATTATAGCCAGATTGTCGAAAGCCCTCCGGACCAGCGGCCTCGACAGCCGCACGAATCTTGCTCAGTCGTCGAGCTTTCTGAGCACGTATACAAGCTTGTAAGCCGGGAACTGCCTCATCCATCGATTTTTTGACGTTCCGAAGCAGAGTCAATAAGTGCTGCACTCTTTGCTCTTTCTCCTTAGTATCAGTATCTGCGACGCTTAGAGCATGGCTATGTTCCGCGCACGGCACAAACGCTGTGGCAAACGACCGAGCTAGTTCATCCATAGACGTTTCGATAAACCTGTATTTACTCGAGACTTCCGATACCTTCTTAATGAATCGTTGATTGCCCTGCCATGTGTTAACCAAATCATAATAGTAGCGAGCAGCTGCTGCAGTGGTGGTGATCATTTCCATGAAGTCGGCATTCAGTAAGAATTCTTCAGACAAAAGCTTGGATGGGTCAACTTTAAGACGTACGCAAAACAAAGCCAACGCGTCTACCTCGGACGACACAACACTTGCTATACCACGGTTTTGTGCAGAAAATACGCTTTTGCTATGAGAAGTTGCAGGATTATTACTCCGCGAAGCTCCGTCAGGGACTGATGACACCAAGGTAGGAAGTTTTTCCTCCTCCAAGATGCAGATCGGCTCTACATGGTTCATTGTGTCTTCGATTTCAGCAGAAGCCTCTCGACTTCTCTGGAACAAACACAAGAGAACGATGGTAGTGAACTCGTCCAGATTTCACTACGAGAAGCCGCTAAGACTACTAACATCGACTAGAAGGTTTACTACTTTTACTTCCAAAAGCAACTTTCTATAAAACAAAAAGCGCGCAACTAAAAGCAAGAAACCGAAAGAAAATAAGCAACTGAACAAAATAATTTGTGGTATTTGGGAGTTGCTCTTCGTGAGCAAGTTGCCATATCATCCTATATCTGATATGCAATAATTACCCGTTGTAATGAAAATTTTCAGCATTTCAAGGCCCTCGTTTGCTGTGGACTCGAAGGTGTTGCGTCAAAGTACCTTTTTGCGCTGCTCTATAAGGGCAAACGGGACATGCATAAGGTCGTTCGCCTGTGTGTATCCTGATAT
Organism: Trinorchestia longiramus; assembly: GCA_006783055.1. Lineage (NCBI taxonomy): Eukaryota > Metazoa > Arthropoda > Malacostraca > Amphipoda > Talitridae > Trinorchestia > Trinorchestia longiramus. Next base: position 508,801 of record VCRD01000034.1, on the reverse strand, counting down.
GTCTCTTTAGATCCTCTGTCTTCGAAAATGATTTAAGACACACTGAACACTGATGTCCTTTATTGTTCGCGCGAGCAACACTCAGACTAGCTCCAATTTGAAATCTGTGTCCAATCGAAAGATTTTTAGGCAGAAGACTAATTCTTCTGCTCAAGTCGGCAGCAGGCAAAGTTTCAGGAAATCTACTCTCCAAAACTTCGCTTTGAGATGGGCTTAGTTGTTCGAGTGGGTCGATGAGCTCCGGAGGTCGAGAAGTGGAAGGCCAGGCAAATGCAGAAGTCGCACCGCTTGGTTTGTAGCTTTGCTCGCATGTTGAGTCTATCTGTCCGAGAAAGATCAGGCTGGATGTTAAAATACACTCTTCATACTAATTTCGAGTCCTCCGTCTATTACCAAACTTTATAGAACACAGATTCACACGGATACGAAAATTTTCTTGGTAGAATTTGCTTTTGGCAAAATGCTTTCATTGGCTAAGAATTTAAAAATCGGCTGCTAGGAATACAAGCAAGACACTTTAATCTCATACTGAAAAATCAGTTATATTGTGAAGAATTTCTAGTGTTCAACTACTCATGAGACGCAACCATGCATCAATAAAAGAGCTACACAGTCATAGTGACGTGAACCTTATTAATGTCAGTCATTTCAACACCTAACCAACCGAGAGAATGACAAAGTCTGAACTTTCATCGCTTCCCGCATTTGATGTATCAAGGCCTCGTTAATTTCGACTGATGACTGGATGCACCATGTTTGTCCTGGTCATAACAACTGCTTTTAACATTTTGATGAGATCCAGTCATTCTCCAGCTAACGCTGAATGCAAATTATAAAGAAAAAAATACTTCCGCAAGCATTCACGGGCAGCACTCATGACTGACTTGAGCAATAAGACCATTCCAATTGACATATAATTTGCTGGGTATCTCACTATAACGACAATGATCAAATTTCGAAGGAGCTGAAATATTTCACATGCGCTGTTTTTTTTCGCGTTTTATTATGTGAGGAATTTCTCGGCAGGGTGTAAAGAAAGATTTCAATTTTGTCTTCATTCCTTTTCAACAGCCCTATGACAGAACATTCCATGTTATTGCCATACAGCTCAACATATATATAAGAATTAAAAATACAACCCTTAAAATAGACTAACTTCAATGTAGGCAAAAAGAAAAAGACAAAAAAATTCACTCTCGTTTATTTTAACACAAACACGAAATCAAATGTACAGATAATTTTTCTAGTTCTCAAAACTGTACATTCGCTGGGTTTATCACAGAAAAATGCTCTGAAATGAGTCAAAATTGAAATTTCGACTTCTGTGTAATCATGATATAGCTATGTACGGCTACATAGAACGCCAAATTTACCACTGTTCTTGTATGAACAGTATTTCAAATAGGGCAAGGTAAAAACTTTGAAGGGACGACACCTGAAAGCATGAGGTATCACAAGGAAAAATGTAAGACACGTAGTAGGTCGAATGCACAATATACGGGAGAGAAAAGATAAGAAAACTAAACTGAATCAGAATCCACAAAACTGACTCAGTTTAGCGCGAGCAAATCAGTGATTGAATGCTAAGGACTATCACACAAAACTAGCCCCTAATGTAACATCACACTTCAGTTCTAATCGCTTACAAATTTCTTCTTCAAATACTAAAAACTGTACAACACCAGTAAATTCCAGAGAAAGTGGGCGATGGCGCAAGTATAAATTAGTATTTTGTCAGAGAAACATGAACGTTCGAAAATTTCATAAAAGCTTTATTAAGTTTCAGTCCATGACTGTCACTTGGACACGAGGTTATTCCCTACAATGAATACTATAACAAAAAGTAAATGGGCCTTTTACTCAAACCACCATATCACGGACCTGAGAAGACCAAAAACAAATGAGTGCACTTTAAAAAAATTGCCCGCAAGATTTAAAACCCATAAAATGCATTGCAACTATCAAACGAATACATGTATACACAAATGTCTATGTCCTTCTTAAATTTAACTTTCTAACCGGCCATGCAGTAAGCGTAATCGAAAATGAACGAAAAAAGACTTGACGCTTAATTTTAGGTGCATAAGTGAAATAAATGCAAAAAAAGAAAAACCAACAGGTTTCCGAGGCTCAAGTTGTAATGTTTTTTTTTGTGGTTTGAAATTGTCTTGGAATTGCATGAGTGCACATTTTGATTCTAATCAAAAACTTACGCCTTATAATACAGCTTTACTCCGTTTCCCCACGAAGTTTCGACATGCAACTATTAGAGTGGTAAATATGAAGTAACATTATTATTAGCATAAGGCAAAAAATTTCAGCAGCGTTGAAACACAAATGACACATAGTAACCCAGCAAATATTGTAGACAATAATGAGCACAAGCTTGCAAGTGAAAAATTGATGAGCTGTGAGTTGCTCAGTAGTTCATGGAGCTGTGCTGCTTGAGGTGCGTTTTGAGGTGCTGCTTGAGGTTGCCTTTGAGAGCAGATCTATACGGACAGCTGGTGCAGGAGTAAGGTCGTTCTCCCGTATGCACTCGTAGATGGCGCTTCAAATCCTCGCTTTTAGCAAACGTTTTAGTACAGAAAGTGCATGGATGGATTCTGGGAAGATGACGTTTGGGAGCCCTCACTCCACTAGAAGCCGAAGGACGCGACCTTGCATCGGTAAAATTTCGGCCAGTGATCAGGTCATGGCGAGCTACGGAAATATAAGCGTCTAGAGGTGCGACGTCAGCGACCGGCCCAGACATTATCTGAAGAAGAATAAACGCACGTTAAAGATGGAAATACGTTCCGAATACTTCCGTCTTAGGCCTAGTTTAGTCATTTACAAGGGAACGTAATCTCTCTTGCTGATTAATTTTTTTATGTTGCAAACAAGAATCCATGTCGTTTAACGATGGAATCCAAAACACGGTTATGATTACGCAGTGGGAACACACTTTCAACTCAACACATTTTTAATGCGTCAGAATAGTGCAATGATAGTGAAGCAATTTTTATCGTTCGAATGAGTCTCTTGGGAAAGCGACAAGAGTATCTTTACAGTTCCCAGTATCAGGAGTCGCAGCTCGGGCCCTAAAAACTTGAGGATGCATTCTCCCCACATGTGAGCGGAGATGCACTTTTTGGCACGCACTATACGCACAATATTTACAACGGTACGGTTTTTCTCCTGTATGAGTACGAATGTGTCGATAAATATCTGAGGTTCTCAAAAACCGCCGGCCACAAACTGGGCACTGATGAAGTTTGCGGGACCCGCCTTCTTTTACTTCCACTGGATGGATGGCCGCACGATTATCGGAAGACCAAAGAAAATTGTCCTTTGATGAACACAGATCGTCAAAAGGATGGTTCTGAACAAGGCTTTCTTGAGAAGAGGCTGGAAAATTGGGGCTTCTCGTCGGTCCTTCATATCCAGTGACCACCACCTGACGGCAGGAGACAAGCATTTCAGAACCTCCCACAATGACACGAAGCTCCTAGGACGAATGGGACAATGCTCGACTCCAATGTCAATTTAAATATTTATAAGAGGAATCCTGCATAGCAATCTTTCATGAATAATCAGAAACCTCAAAAATAGCACTCAATTTATAGTACTTGAAAGTATATTCGTATTAAGAAATAGAACCTCAATGGTACATCAAAAATGAGCACACAGAATTTACGGAATTACAAGAAACGGGAATACGAAAAATTATTAGAGTAGGAAGTACTCTAAATATTAGAGTAGGAAGTATTTGCAGTAGGAAGTAGCCATCCCGGAATATATTACAAAGATATAAAAAAATTCAGTCACCATCGTTGAGATGTAAAATGCTATCATATTTTGAGAAAACCCTATAAAAATATCAGGGAGCCCCTGCGCTGGAGTATTTGTTTCCATGCATCTTCCGTCCATGAAGAAAAAATCGAATACATATACAAAATCACTAATGCCGCACGGCAGTTGAGAAACACTAGTCCTGTGAAACTAGGTTAGGTTACATGGACTAGCATCATTTAATCCATACAACGAACGCATTGGAGAGCATAAAAATATAAATTATAGAAGAAAGTCACATATGGTAGTCTTCCATAGATTACAATATGAACAATTGAAGTACATGAACAAATAAAATGAATCAGAAACGCAAGGGCCAACTTTAGGAAATAAAAGACAATTGGAATATATTGAAAATATTCGCACTCGTATTATAAATGTAGTGAAAAATAAATGAATAAAAATGGCAATGCAGTGCATTATGAATTTTTAACTGCACTTGTCAAATTTTCTTTTCTTCAAACCCGGATAACTAAAATTATTTATTTGACTAATGATCGACACCGCAAGTCGCTAAGCTGTAAGACCTCTCTCTATGCTACACAACGGCATAAAATTTTGCATATATCCAAAACATTAACAGCCAGTTTCCAGTGAATGTCCATTCTCCGGTGCATGTATGGTACTAGTGCATCATTAAACCAATTTCTATGGATAAAATTATTTACAGAAAAGTATTTGAATAATTTACATATACGAAGAGTCTATTTCAACGTACACACTACTTTGATTCTATAGAAAGGTTTCAATGCAACCCTCTTGAATGTTGTCAATGCGATATCACTAACCTGAAGCGAACATCAATTCCGTCGTAAAGATCAATGAACATGGAATTTTCCACATATTTTTAGTTTTGTTACTGCTCATGATATAACACACTTGGACATGACCATTTTGTATTCGTAACTGAGCCATGCGGAACAGATGAGCGCAGGCGGCTGTCACTCCGACTTCAACAGCAACTACTGCTTAAAAATATCCAAGTCACTCAGTCACTAGCTTTCAAACAAAGCAAAAAGATAAGCCTCTACCACAAGGAAACCTAGTATCAGTTCGATTTGTTAGAAAATTACTATGAAACAAAGTCCTACGCTTGATCTTTGCTTCCTTCCTACATAAACCATTCAGGAACTTTAATATTTGAAAATACAGGAATTACTCAAGGCTTGTAACTAAAAGTTGAAAACTTGAAATGATATGAACAATAACACTAACAAAAATAAGATCACAAGCTCTACCTCATACAGCTCATGTCATCTACAAGTGATTTCACTGCCACGTTTCTGCAACGAAATTTATTTGATGAACGTCAGCGTGAACTCTTCCCATATGAGAGCGAAGATTTCCTTTTTGACAAGCACTGTACGAACAGTATTGGCACTGATAAGGTTTCTCTCCGGTATGAGTGCGAATGTGTCGGTAGATGTCAGATGTTCTCAAAAAACGTCGGCCACAAACCGGGCATTCGTGAAGTTTACGTGATCCGCTTTGTTTTATTTCCACAGGCTGAATGGGCGACCGGTTAATGGACGACCAAACGAGTCTTTCCTCAGAAGCATTGATGGCATAAGGTTGATTTTCAACATTTCTTTGAGAAGTGTCGCACCGGTTACTGAGGCTTCTTTGTGGTCCATCAGATGCCATTCGCCCAACCTGACGACAGGAGATACGTATTCAGAATCAGCCTACGGTAGCGGGGCAGCATAACGGTCAACGAAGCAATTTGTACTTCCTAGCCGAACAGTGCGATTGGTTTTAGCATTGCATGCACTTCAAGCCTTGCAGGAACTCTTCCTCTTCACAAACAGTAAAGTTCGTACTTTATTAGTGAAAACTCAAGAAGTGATCATGGATTCTGGATAAACTTCATAATCGGCACGAGTTCCGAAGATACTGACCACTGTAGCCTAGTTGTCATATGGAGGCTGCGATCAGCAATGCCGTTCAATATCTGAATCTGACAGAAAAATACCTAAAATATCTGTTAATGAACAATGAAGTACATATGGCGCATACTTGAACCCAAAAATGTGTAACACGAAAACTTGTCAGCGTAGAACTGTAAAAATTGAGGAAACTCGGAAAATGGAAATCATTCACGCTTAGAAGCGGGCACTAAAATGGCCGCGTATTTATTTCTTACGATGAAGTAAGGATAAAAATTAGAATTTGACAATAACATTTTATTAAAACAATGCTGCACTAAGGAACATCTGTTTATTTTATTAAAAAATGTACACATGTAAGGTATTATTATTTTTTTTAAATGAAAAAATTGGTACGAAAGCAATTTTTCTAACGCTAACAAAAAGATTGATTCCTTCATAACTTAGCATCATAGATACGCCGTTTCTTTTAGAACGAGTTTTTAGAACAATACTTACAACGAACTCATCGATTTAAAATTCAACGTTAACTTTGAATTAGTTCACAGGATATCTGCAACAATTTCCTGAGGACTATGTACATCGTAAACAACCGAGGAGTTTGCCTTTCAAATGTCACAACAAACGCTGGGAAGAAATACAGAAATCATACGTCATATCAACAGATATGACAACAGAATACGTCATATCAACAGTCGCAAAACCAAACGTATTAATCCATATTTTCTTTTCTTGAATAACAAGAAGAAAATGAACTTCAAAGTATCAGAATATTTCTGATCAATTCAAGCTCATTCATTTCCATATTTTATGACAGGACTCCGTACAATAAAATTAAAATGAATCGAAAAGAAATCATCAATATTAATTTTAAGACATATGCAAATAACGTGTGAAATGCATGATAAAAATGTAATGTCATTGCAAACAAAATTAGCGCGCGTTTTATTCACATCCTGAAGGTTATAAATAACTTTCCTACCTAGGTAAAATTATAGAAAATGTGTAGCGTAAGTCCCTTCATTTCTTCACTGAAGTAGTACATCAGCTATTTGTTTATGGACATTCACTAAATGTTGCTTCACATTCCCTTTCTGCGAAGCTCTGTAAGGGCAGAGTGGACAGGAAAACGGCTTCTCTCCCGTATGCACTCTAAGATGCCGCCGGATATCCTTCGGATACATGAACCACTTGCCACAATAATGGCAGCTTAATCCGCCTTGAACTTCCGAATTCCCGCTCGACGAATTGAATGCTGAAGTTGCCGTACCTAACTGTCCTCTATGAAGGCCATGTGACAAGTTGCCAAAACCGCCTCTGCTCTCCGCAGAAGCGCCTGTCTGCAGTCGTGAAGCATTGATTTGGGCTTTGTGCGCCATCTGGGAAAGGATACCAAGATATTAATTCTAATTCTCCCATTCATCACTATGCAATTTTCTTGTTTCCAGTTTTTCGATGCAACGACAAGCTGATTAGACCGTTACTACTCCATGTCCCAAGACACAAATTACTTCATGTAAGACCAACACCACGTACTAGTCCTCGGTAAAGATGTACACTAAACCAATTTGTCCAAGTAGGGTTATGTTTTTTCCAAAAGGACACCACAACGAAAGTTTCTCCGAAATAACCCTAAAAAAGAACGCCACATTTTCCAAGACAGGCAACTGGCTGCTTGTGTTCATGTTGCGACGTGCGAGTTCGAGCCGGGAGACAATCTACCGAGGTAGGTCAGGATGAAGGCTGGCAATATGCCTCTTGAGAGCTCCTTTTTGAGTGGCTCGATAGGAACAGTTGGGGCAGGGGTAAGGGCGCTCTCCGGTGTGCGTGCGCATGTGCACAGTCAGCTCACTCGGCCACCAGAACGCCTTGTTGCAGATGGGACAGGTGCACTCTTTGGTCCAACTGCGACTCGAAGGCGGCTTACTCGAACCTTCTATGGTTGATGTGATCGGAACCAAAATATCTTCCAAACTGAAGCGTAGATCTCCCCTCTGTGGACGTGAAGAGGAGAAATAAGTCTCGATGAAATAAAATATCCGCAATTCAATGATGAATGGCTAATTTTTAAGGACAAAATCAAGTTTATTTAATTTGGTTCATTAAAAGGTTAAAAATTGAAGAATGCAATTCTCTATTAGAAACTCGCTGCATATTTAAGTGTCGCATTCACGGACTAATGAACGCTTGCAGATCTTCGAGTGATAACTGTTCTTTTTGATGAACAGTTTTAATGTGACGCGTTAAGGATCCAGATTGCGTTGCTCTGTAGGAACACAAAGTGCATTGAAATGGTCGTTCTCCTGTGTGCGTTCGTAAGTGTTCTCGAAGCCTAGATGCAAAGTAGAGATCTCTCCCGCAAAACTGGCATACTTGTTTAGTTCGCGGAGCCGAAGATGGAGGAGACAAAATTTCTGAAATACCCTCGTCGGGAGCATGAGCAGATAGATCGGTGCCTGATGTATTACTCTGACACGCCTCATTACTTTCGTCTGATGCATGAGCAGTTTTCCGGCCTTCCCATCGAGCGAGACGCTTGTTCGTAGCGTAGATTAGGTCGGCACTCGACATTCCCTGCGGATGAACCAAAAACCATCAGCCATCGAGGATCAGCGTCAGTCTCATAAATAGACGATAGCTCTCAAAGTACCGATATAAGGTGAGACTTTTAGATGAAACCACAGAGAAGTAACCTTGACTTACAAGGACATTTGCCAATGACACTGACAAAAGCTTCATTGCTCAACACCTACTCGTGTATTATGTACAGTAGAAGTATTCTCTGATCGAGTGAATTTCATTCACCAAGATAACTCGTGTGATTTGAAGACTTTTTCAATACTTCAACTCGAGTCAATAGATAATTATTTTGGGCATACGAAATACTGAAGAACGGAGCCGAAAAACATGCCAGTTGATTCTTCATCTTTGTTTTAATATTCACGGAAAAAGAATTCAGTCATGAGAATACGAAATCCAGATTTTAGTGAGAAGTACAAGTTTAACTTAACCTCCATTTCATGTCACGTGCAGCGCAATTTCATAATACGATTACTTTCCTCGAATGCCAAGAATTGTCATTCCAAATTTCATTTTTTTGCTGCATTACATTCCACAAGAAAATTCAGTTACCACGTGATAACGAAAACCTCAATCAAGCTCCCTAATCACCTAAGTATCAAAGGACCAAGCTTGGTCAGGCACACAGATGCAATTCCTTAATTAGAATGAACTTAGAGACATAACAACGGTTAGCCGCAGCACCACAACTACATGAAACCGGCATCTAATACTCCAAATTAGTTTCTCGTAAAGTAAAGATCTATTTTGTTTCATGCTCCCAAAAAGAGCCAGCGTGTACAGTTCTGACGTGTCGACTGAGAGTACTTTTCTGGGCTGCTCTGTAAGGGCAAGCAGAGCAGGCGAAGGGTTTTTCTCCGGTGTGCGTGCGCAAGTGGCGCACAAGATCTGTGGTGCTGGCAAACGAGCACGGGCACAAGTGACAGACCTTCCTCTTGACACGCGGAGGACAGTCAGACAAACAGGGAAGATCATACTGTTGTAAAGCATCCCTTGAATCCGAAGGTAAAATCACAGCGTTCGGATCCAACATTTCAGATTGCGAAGTCTCCACTGTCTTAACGTTGTGCTTGGGAATTGGCGAAGATATCCATCTTTTGCTAGATGAGTAAGTGGAGTAACTCGACTGCAAAAGAAAGAACCCAAAAAAAACATAGAGTTAGTAGAGCACTTGGAACTGTTAATACATTACTTCCCAAGCAGTCCAATGCGTTACGAATAGAAGTTCCCAATATTTGTAGTTACGACCCTAAAATGGCCATTGTCAGAGTTTAATTTCCAACGAGAATATTAAAATTCTCTATGTTTTCACACATGTCGGTTAAAATCACGTCCAAAACTACTAACAGAAAAATCTCTCTTATCTACATACGAGGTAGGGATGGATGCACGGCAAAAATGTGTTTTTTGAGTGTGATACGTTGCGTCGCACGGTAAACACAGTGAGGGCATTGAAAAGGACGTTCGCCAGTGTGAGTGCGCATATGCTCGTTTAGTTTAGATGGCCACGGAAAGGTTTTGCCACAAAATTGACACGCGTGTCCGCTTGCAATGGTCATGACGTTGTTGCTTGCATCTGACACCTGAGTCCTGAGCCAGTTACTCGTGTTCTTGGTTTGTATATTTGACAGAGTTGTAGAACGAGAAGTAGCAGAAGTTGATACGCAGACAGCGCTGTCTGCTTTTACAGACCCAGCGGCAGAAGAGGGGACGATCTGGGCGACGGCTAGAGCAACATCAACAGGAGTAGACGCAGCCATGCTCTGCGAAAGAACAGGTGTCTTCGGTAAATAAAATTGCAGCCATCCAACTGTTTCTGCACACAATTCACACTCGCGTGCTCACGGAGAAACAGCTCATTACCAGCATAAAGAACCCGAAAAACATTTTCAATTAAATTTAATTTCCATGGTTCGTATTTGAGGACTAGATCGTCAACACCTAAGATCTATCATTCGGTATCGCAACGTAGAAGCAGATATTGTATCATTATCAACTTGTTCGAATACATTTAAAAATTCCATTGACTCGGATAAAACGTAGTAAAACGGGAACCAATGCCAAACTTATACAAGTTTGATAACGCGTCCCGATAAGATACTTTGGCATTCGAAAAAAAAACAATTTGCAATAGAGATATATATTAGTTGACAGACGAAATAGACGCTGAGAAAAGAGTGAAAACGTTCAAATTAAATGAATTCTAAACATTTGAAATTTCATTCATTGGATCGAAGGATTCGAGCTGAAAACGCGCGAGGTGAAAGACCTTCTCACGAGGGGCGAGATAGAAACAATAAAATACCGCGTGAGACCAGTCTATTTGAAATTTTGTCGTCATTCGTAGTACATATCAATTTAGTAAAAATTTTAGCAAATTAACACGAGCGAGTAAATCACTTTTATAATTGTTCTCCGAGGAAAAATGATAGATTTCATTCACGAGATGGTACGTAGGTTTCGACCAGCGAAACCAGGTATTCTCCTATTGTGAAACATGAAACTGTTGCTTACTTTAGCATGCAATCGAATGCCATTCGAACAAATTTCAAATAAGTTAAATATTTTTGTAGTGTACTATGGATTTCAGCTTACGCAGAAATATTTACTAAAGCACTGAATTTTATAGGATGCTACTGCTTCTTTACTGGAAATACATGAAGGCAGAAATCGCAATTCTATATTCGGATTAATAAGTAACCTTAAATTGATTCTTCACATACTTTTCGACTACAATAACCGCTCATTTCAGTGAATTTGATTTCAAATTTAATTCAGCATTTTACTACAATGGGGATTTTATAATCTAATAATACGAGTTGGTAATTCATTACGAAAAATTTCACTGCTATTCAGCAGCTCAACGAATGCGTATTGCGCGTAAAAATATTTCAAACGTGTGTTTAAATACGTTTTTCAAATTAAAAAAAAAATAGTTTCGAACGTAAGTTATTCGATATAATCATCAGTAGAAATAACCTATCATTACTGATACCAGTAAAGACAAAAAGCTACGGAAACGAAATAATTTCGGTTCGTAGGGCGTAGTTAATGCACTGTGACTTCCCCGCAACTTCGGAATCAGTTGTCATACTTTGTTTTACAACGCAGCGCAGTGTTCAGAAATGGAACTCGCTCGCCAGTCCAGTGACCGGAGAAGATAACAGCTGCTAAAACACACAATCCCCAGAAAGGGAGGTAGGCACTGCCCATGCTCCTGTTTCCTTTACAATACCGTACCAATAATTGCGAATAGAGTAAATCTCAAGTTCCAGTAGAAATAATGCACATCGAAACTGGAATACAATTCCGATATTCATTCATAAAATAACGTTAAAAATCTATCAATGTTTGTTCATTGACAGAAATTGAAACAATAAGCAGGCAAACAGCAAAGGCTTCAAGTTTTTGCAATGAATACCATAAGAATTTTGTAGTTAAAGCTTCATATAGAAGGAAATTGTTAATCAGTTGCTCACCATGAATTATAAAAAGTTAAAGATAATCAATAAATCGAGTAAAGCCGTTTAATTATGCTGCAAAACTGAAAACAACTCAAGATCATCAATCGAAAAGATCTTCACACTCGAAGTCAATATAAAATCCCTTGATGGATGCATTGTAATCAATGTTCCAATTTTGAGTTCAAATTAATTGAAAATTGTGTATCATAAACAATTTCCAAGTCTCTTTGACCAGTGATTTTCGATGGATTTCATTGCCCTAGTGCATGCACATCGACCGCCTGATTAAGTTTCAGCACGAGCCTGCAGGAATTAGATAGTACTGAAAAGTATTAAATATAATTAGGAAACAACATTTCTTACCAAATGCTAGAAACCAAGACAAAAATCGTCTACATCCATGTGTAGAGTCGCAATTTTCTTTCAATGGAAGCGAAAATGGGCTGTTGTACTACACCTTCATTCGTTTTCCGTGTTTATTTATTCATTAAATTTGAGGTATCTGAACCCCCAGAACAATTCTTGAAACTTGAAAGCTACTCAGTACAGTTATTCATGTATATCAATTTCTTCCATTCTTACGCATTTTGCTATATGCCTCTTTCATGAGCAATGAGCAAAACATCTAATTTCTAACAAACACTGAACGCACAATGGATAGTCAATATTACCACGTTCGAATTACCTGAAAACCACAGAAGAGATCTTAGAAGTTCATGATAAAACCGGGGTAGACTGTGAGCGAAGAAAGTTTAATTTTGTACATTTTACGATCGTTGACTTGCGTGTAGCGTGTTATAACTTCACATCAGACACATTTATAATCTCTAGTACGATATAAAAATCACAAAATTTCAAGTACTAGAATATTTTAGAAAAACTGCAAAAAATGATTTCGTAAGCACCTTCATAATTTCCAGAACTATTTTAGGTTTAGCTCCATAAATTACTTTTTCAACCGCGAAAAAGAACTTCGATTGCAACGATCGCATGCCCCAAATTCGACAAATACTTCAAGGTACTCGTAATTCTTGATGTTGCGAATGTTTTTGTCCTACAATAAGGGAAACACTTTTTTCGCTTCCTAATGTACTGCAACATAGGTTAGAGAGAAAACACATATAGAAACAAATATTTATTTAGCAACGTCTCCTACATTCTGCACATAGGGTAGAGAAACATCAACTGTAACAGTGAAGAATAAATCACTAAATTACAATGAGCGATTTACATAATAGCTCCACAGCGCTGGGAATGCTCAAGGTATACAAAAGGTAAAGACGTAAACGAAGCTCATTAACGATACCACAAAAATTGTACTTAATCTCGCAGCAAGTACAACACATACATCCTCGTGCATGTTCCATCATCCAATAACAATCAACTTAGTAAATAAATACCCACACACTTCGAGTTAGACCTCGAACAAAGAAATTAAGCATATTAAACGCGAATGTAAAATGAATGGAAAAGTATTTGAATTTGCTATAAGAATTTTTTTCCTTTCACCATGACGAGTTCTCTCGTGGAAGCCACAACAAGCGTCACAAATTCACTTGAGGTCTGAAAAATATATTCACAGCTTTGCCGAGGCACGATTCTCCAAAACCGCCTCGACTCCGTCTCATAATACTAAAATACCAACCTAGAATACATAGGAGGAAAACCAGAATGTTTGGCTTAAAAGGTGTAATAGATAACAATCCATGTATTTTTAGATATTTACTCGACATAGACGCTTTTGCATTATTATTTAAAACGCAATTGCATACTCAATTCGTTACTAATCATTAGAATGAAAAGTATCATGGCATTGTCCAGTATCGCCTTTTTTACCGTGAACAGATGAAAGATGCCTTTGCAAATTACTGCGATGTGTTGCACGATATGGACACAAGTAGCAATGGAAAGGACGTTCACCAGTGTGCGACCTAAGGTGCCTCTGTAAGTGCCACAACCGCAAAAAGCTGCGACCGCAGAACTGACAAATTTTGGTATTGGTATCCGAGCTACCGCTGCGCTGAAACACGCTAGAGCTACCGAAATCACTGCTGTATCCGCTGCCACCAAGTATAAGAAGCTCGTCTTCAACGTTACTGAAGCATGATGACTGTGCCTGAGGCGATCGAGACCAAGAACCTCCAAGGTTTGCCGAAGCTATATCATTGCCTGGAGACGAGCTGTCACCCGTTTTGGTAGTCGCGACGGCAGCGGAGTGCACATCTTTCAGAGTTCCAGAAGACAGAGAAGCCGTTTGAGAAGTCTGGGAGGTTCCAAACTCGTCAACACGGTCCTACAGAAGAAATGTTCACGTCAGTTTGTCATACCGATCAAAATCAGCAGAAAACTCAAGTTTCATTCAAAGAATCAACCAGAAACGTTCCGATTATCTCGTATTGATTCACATGTGATACATTATTCGAATAGTTAGTAAGCTCACAATCACTCTTTATAATACAGAGATGCACAAATTATTGCGCCTTACAAGACATTTTTGGTTCAATAACAAAACAATTGTTTTATTGGAACATAAAAAACACGAAAATTCAGGTCTTGCAGAACTTTAATCAGATTCGACGGGTCTGCTTTCGATATCCAAATTCACAAACCCCTTCCGCATGAAGGTCTGTCACGTACTGTTTCTGTGTTGACTCCGTAGGTGGTGCGATAAGAACACAACGGGCACGGGACAATTAGCTCACACACGACTTGCACCAAGTCACCGATCAAAACTCCGGCAGCGAGACTAATACTCTGACAGCGCTAACTTCAACGACATCTCACCATTCGAGAGCTACAGTTTGCAAGCAGTGACCAGAAATATGGTGATGTACATCGGAATATATTAAGTGTGACAGCAATACAAATAAATCGCAAGTTTCAAATTTCATTAGGGATACACAAACAATTAACATTAACCAGTGAAACTTTGATGATACTCACTTAACATTACACTACTTTATAACCATGGATCTTGATACGAAGAGGAACATTAGAACATTGCTTGTAATGAATTGAAAATAACAAGCGTTTGGTCAACCCAGTATCGAAATTTTGATCGACACAGGTACATTATTATTGAGATAAGAATCGATACATTTTGCCATACCTATGAAAAAACAAGCAAATCGCATAATGACGGAGCACAAACGACGTAATGTACATATCTACTACACCCTTTCCCTTGTTTCCCCACTTCATGTTAAAATATTTTGTAGCTTTGCTCTCGAGCCTTAGCACCGCAACCTCAGGGTTGCGCGGATACTTCACTCCAGCATGGCGATCCTATGGACGGAACCAATATGCCTTTTAAGGTGTCCTTTGAGGGAACCCCGATAATTGCAATGCGGACATGCATACGGTCGCTCTCCAGTGTGCACGCGTAGATGCCTAACCAAATGCGACGGGAAAAGAAACTCCTTGGGACAGTAGGTGCACGTGAATCTCTGGACGGACGTAGGTGCGGTTGTCGAAGCATCGAGTGAGGACACGCTGGGCTCAGAGCAGGCATCAAACGGCACTGTGTCCATAGAGCCCTGTAATATATGGTGCATATCAGAGCAGCAACAATATTTCCCTCTCCAGAGTATAAACACAGTTCCAGTAACTTTGTGGGAATTCGAGAAAACGTGTTCTCTCTTGATCTGTTTAGCGATACAGCAATGAAAGAGTTACGGTGGCCGCTCTTCTGTGGGAACATGACTAAAGCAGAGCCACAGCAGAGCTCTGGGCTGTTGAGCTCAAACCATGCACAGTTAAGATATGTCTTTTGAGATTATTAGTCTGAGTGGCGCGGTACGAGCAATGAGGGCACAGGAAAGGGCGCTCACCCGTGTGCCGCCTCATATGACGGCGTATCTTAGACTTAGCAATACACTTGAATCCACAGAATGGACACCAGTACATGCCCTCAGTAAAAGAAATCAGGCTTTCGTTTTCAGCGGAAATAATGGATCCGCCAGAGTGCGACAGGGAGGCATAAGACTGAAGGGAAGATTGCTTTTGCGGTTCATTATCGGCTCGCGAATGATGCTTCGAGCCATCTTGTGACGCTACTTCGGGTGGAAAGTTTCCCGCAGTGCTGGTCCAAGTTCCCAGGTCAGCAAAAGTCTGCTCCGAAGCTAAAGATTTATCCGCCGACCCTTGGTAGCGGATCTGTAGGGAAAGAAATAGTCAATCCATGACTGAATGTTTACCAGAGATTAAGGGACGTAATACGTTTTCCTATCAACCATGGGACTATAGGAAAACGCGCACTTTTTCACAGGGAAAGAACAATTAAGGTCAAACGAAACTCAGTCAAAAATGAGCCAGTGCCATAGATCGCTATACCGAGTCCGAAAATACAAAGTTCGTTGCCACTTCAGAGTGCACCGTAAAAATGTGACGTTTGATATGATAGGGCCTTCTGCCCTTGTACAGACAAAGAGGGCAGGAGTACGGTCGTTCACCAGTGTGTACTCGTTCGTGTTCTTTAACTTTGGAAGGTGTAAGGAAATCTTTACCGCAATACCGACACACGCAATTCGAATTTTTTCTTTGCGTCTCAAAACTAAGCAGATTCTTCTCAGAGGAAACTTGAGGGTAGGTGAAGGTCGCCGATCCTTCCAGCGCCTGTAAACCAGAAAACTCAAAGTCAATAAAGATCCCGTCCTGAACTTTCCTGAATACCACACGTCATGCGGGCGAGCGTCAAGATTTTACGTGTTACCGTAGAACAAGATTCTCAAATTGGGTCATGCTTAGGCTTGTAATAAAAAGCTTTGGCAATTTTATCTTGCACTTCCTATGCTAACGGTCCCGTAAAAATGTAGTCAAATTTCAACGGTTAGGTGAGTAGGTAACTAGAAAAAATGGCTGAAAAATGTTGACTCAGTTCATCACATTGGGTGTTTATACAGCACCACCATAATATGAAAAATAACTTGCCACGACTAGAAACCCACAGACAATGTAACAAAAATTTAAATCAGCGCCGAAGCTGAAACTGGAGACGGTCCACTTGCTCCGTGTTGCGAGTACATGTGTTTGACAAGGTTGCTCTTATCAGCGGCTCTGTGGGGACAGAAGCGGCACACGAATGGTTTCTCTCCCGTGTGAGAACGAATATGACGGGCCAGCTTAGATGGAGTGTGGAAAAATCTCTGACAAAATAAGCACTGATGAGTAGCAGGTTTCAGAGCGTTGACCGAGGATGACGTCATCCCGCTGCTGTAGTACTGTGTGGCAGAAGTTGAGGATGTCGCGTTTGGGATGGAAGAAGCCGATCTATAAACCGACGAGATAGCAGGACGAGACTCCTCCTGTTGACAAGACATATACGAGATAAAAATAATTTCGATTACGGTCGAGCTGCGAGTAATCCATGACCCAAAAATCACTGATGTGAACTGTCCCGATTCCCGGAACAGACCCTATCACAAATGGATACGTACCCAGTCCAGTTATCTTTGCAAATGAAATGAATTGGTCAACTTCGAATCAATTGAATTAAATGAAAAAAGATCGTTTCCGTAAATGAACTCTGCTGAACGGAAACGGAATATAATAGTTGCATCGACACTATTGAAAGGCAGAGCAGAGTTTTTGAACATTGTACTTTACGAAGAATTTTAACGTATATTTTGGCGGACTAAGAGTCACTGGGATATGACACAGCTTCAGCAGCTTCGTGCACGCCGACAACATGACGCTTGAGGTCACTTTTTTGCGTAGCTCGGTAGGGACAGTAGGGGCAGCGGAAGGGACGTTCGCCGGTGTGAGTTCGGTAGTGGCGGCGTAAATGCCACGACCCCGGAAACATCTTACCGCACAGCGAGCAACCCAGACCGTTAGAAGACAATACATTTTCGTAAACATTCTCGCAAGAGAACAGTTCTGGATGCGAGAGGTGGCGATCGACAGAGATCTGTGACGGTACGGTAGACGAACAAGGAGTTCGATTAGCCGGAGTAGAGGAAAGTTGCGACTGATGTGAGAGCGTGGCGTTCGAGGGTGGGGAGCCAATCGAAACGCTCATGCTTGATGCCTGCACAAGAACGAACGAAACAATCGCAACACAAGTTTAAATAATTACATAATACTGAATCATTAATGTATCATAATGACTAATTAATGAATAAATTTATCAAACATGAAGTCCTTGTCGGTAGCGATTTAAGGAAAAATCAGAAACCGAAGTAGATCTTGCCGACAAAACAGATGACGGGCAACCCTGAAACAAATGATCAGAAATGTCTAGAAAAATCATGCAGTCTTCGTTGAAGACACTCGAGTTGCCAAACAAGCATCAAATCGAGAAAA
Source organism: Trinorchestia longiramus (assembly GCA_006783055.1). NCBI lineage: Eukaryota > Metazoa > Arthropoda > Malacostraca > Amphipoda > Talitridae > Trinorchestia > Trinorchestia longiramus. The sequence continues at coordinate 490,734 of VCRD01000034.1, read as the reverse complement.
ACCCGTAACGTTGAAACTGAGATGTATCAACTAGAAAAGTTTCAGATCTCTGTACTATAATAGTGTTCTGAAGCTGCAATAGAATTCTTGTTTACATACGTTGCTCAAACATGTACCTTCAACGAATTCTAATAATACTTTGCAGAATGAACTAGATCGAAACAAATTGTATTATATATCAGATAGGCGCAGGGCCGATTGCTTTTGTTAAAAACAACCCCTACTACTGATGAAACAAACGAAAAAAAAACAAGTACAAGACTAGAAACATTTTTCATTCACGCGAGCTTGAGTTACAATTTTGCACTAGTCCAGTTGTGTCCAGAACTCTATGGCAAGTCCTCTTACTCTGATTTCTCTCGCGCCAAATGTTGGAAATTCCGAGTACAACTCACAAACTTATAATTCAATGACGCATACGGAATTTCTAACGTTCAAATACAAGAATGATGATGGATTTCTCCTATAGAATCTTAGGAGTGAAAAGTCTCTCGAATGATGATGACCTAAGCACATTGAACGTAGATAGGAACGCTGAAACTGCCAAGTTGATCACTGGTAAGAGCTGTGGGAACAAGTACTGCCTCGAACTAGGAATGAAGTGCCGCCCTGTGTCTTGTAAGGTCAGAACGCTGACGCGCAGCGTAAGGACACACTGGACAAGGGTACGGCCGTTCTCCGTTATGGATCAACATGTGCCTCTTCAAGCCAGAACTGCTGAGAAATGAACGTTCGCACAAAGAGCAGTTTTTCGGTCTGCCCGATCGCAGATGAGCAGGAGTCTTGTTTGCAGGAACATCTTGGTCGTCAGAACACGAAATAGTGTTCGCAGGCACAGCCGTCCGTGATGACGGAGATGAGATGCAGGGAGTTTTCTGTGGACGAAGAGTTTCGAGGTAAGCCCCAGCAGAAATATGTTTCATGATCTTCAATACGTTCGTCGATTTAGCACGTTCAATAGTCTTAGATCAAATTAGCAGAGAACTGAAGCGTGAGAAGGTATGTTTTGACTGGAGTATTGTTCTGCTTTTCATTCGATACCATTTGTGTTTTATAGCGATGTACATAAACGGTACGAGTGACTAATGAAGAACATTTAAAATACTTCCATTTCTATCTTCAGCACCGAAGTTAACAAAATACATCACGTCGTAGAACAGAGGTTTTGCACTATATTCAAGGAAGATATGAATCCTAGATTGTAACAAAAAATTGACAGAACGAGATTCTACAGTCACAAAAGCAGTACCGCAAATTGAAAGGTTGAACATGTACACATAGCTAACTACTCGTTCAACAGATCTACGATCCATCAAAAGGACGAACAACTGGAGGCAAGCCATAATGGCGAGATGTTAGATGGCGTAGCAGGTTCCCTTTCAAAGCAGACCGATGAGAGCAGTAAGGGCACGCAAATGGTTTTTCACCAGTGTGCGTTCGAAGGTGTCGATTTAGGTCGCCAATTTTGTGAAATGTTTTTTGGCATATTTCACAAGATCGAATTCTAGGAGGTTGCATGAACATCAAATCATCGGCGTGATGATCTTCACTTGGCAGAATATTGTGGGACCGCGGTAGTGTCAATGAATCCATCCCAATGGATCGATCCTGAAACAACACAATAACGTCACTCATCTGTCAGTCTTGATATATTCGTAATGGACATCTTCTTAGTGTATTCGCTAAGCCCACACAAGTTGGTAAAACTATCATTTCAAAGGCTGTGTTACAGTTCTAGTAGTGACTCACGTTTCGATCGTAAACTCCACTCAATAATGAGATGCTTATTAAACGAGTTTCAAGGGAATGATCTTCAGGAATTGCATTTCTTCACGTCAGTATGAATTTTCTTGATATGTCTCAACAAATTACCCTTTAGGGCTGAGCTTAGGTCACAGTAAGGACACTTGAACGGTTTCTCGCCAGTGTGTACTCGCAAATGCCTGTTGAGGTCTCCCAACTGGCAGAAGACCTTAGAACAAACCGAGCAGGGATAGAACCGTTTGGCCTCTCTTACACCACTGAACACTGTACTAAGTGAGTCCGAATCACTCTGCGTCGGCCAAAAATTGAAGAGCGTAGAAGTAGAGGACATTTCTTGGGGCTCTGAATTGTCCAGTGGGTTGGAATGGCTCGCTGTGACCTGCAACACAGCATCGAGATATGCCATTAACCCACCGTTTCACACGCGGATATTAATTTTCCTCAAGTATGTCATTACTTTTTAAATTGAGACTTTCACTGTCGGTGATACTTTCAAGTCAGGCGTATCTCACAAATGTATAAGTGGATTAAAAACAAGTGTAGTGAAGGATATTTTGAAATTGCTCGAAGATTTCATCAAAATACTCTATCAACACCATAAAACTACAATTTCTCTGAAATAAATTATATGATCACCGATTCCAAATTACAAGAAAAAATTCCTGATAAAACTGCAGATTTTTGATGCCCTGCGATCAGCAAGAACTTATTCAGTACTTTTTAAGTTTGCTTATGCTTACCTGAAAATCGCGATAATTGTTTTTTTAATGGCAAAACAAAAGGATAAGGAGACGATAGCGCTATGTTGGTACTTCTTTACTCAGTCGTTCCCAACAGTGTTCCTTCTGTAGATATTACAAATTAACTAGATCACACTTTTCTTAAAAACTATCACATGCAACAATAACGTACACATACCAACCGGTAGATAACATTGATTGCGCTACCTTAAACTCAAGATTATTACTTATCTTCAGTACACCATTTCGCAGAGAAAGAAACCATGTCAACACAATCCGACTTCCGATGAAATCGCTTCGAATGCTGGTTCAATAAGTCGGTGATTTTTACATCGATATATAATTGTACGATACGAGTTTAGTATTAGCTGGGATAAAGTTCAGCTACGTTCCTTAAACGAAACTGTTGATGATTACGCCAGAGAAGCAATTCGAGGAGGTTGTCCTCACGCAGATGAGGGATTTTAAGGAGCAAAGAACGCATATACGATAACACGAATAAAAAAAGTGCGAATACGCCTTCTTTTCTAGCGAACAATAATCGCAACAACAAAGAACTAAAAACTGCTTTAAAGGCAATATAACAAAGTGTACAAAAGCATACGCAGGTAATGACAAAACTCGATCAATATATAAAGTATCAGGCACTAACGCATGAATTTTAAAATGACATACGGAGCTTACTGTCCGAAAACGAAAGCCAAAAAGATTCACAAGTCGGAATTTATATAATTCATTTTCAACTTTTCATACCAATATCGCATACCTACTGTCGAAAATACAGATGGTGGTTGTTTAATCCACGTGCACCAGTGGAATTTTAAACTTTACAAACGCATATTCATCTTAGGTACTACTAGACGATTGAACTTCTAAAGAAATACCAGAGTGATGTAATCTTTCCATATGTTTTTTTAAGACTGCTCTCTGTCCAGCCTTGTACGGACAGTGAGGGCATGCATGAGGTCGCTCGCCAGTGTGGACCAACATGTGGCGCTCCAAGTGAGAACTGAACGCAAAAGCCTTGGAACAGTAAAAACAAGGGAACCTCTGGGCGCTTTTGTCGAGAGTTTGACCAGGCACGAAGGAGCTAAAAGCGCCAGAAGTCGGTTGCGGATAGTACATCATCGGCACACTGGAGTCCTCGTTGAATTTGGACATGGCGCTTGCTCGAAGGGACGGTTGAGCGCCCTGCGAGACCAACCAAGAGTAACCATCAATTAACGCCCAGGCAAGCAAGATACTCAAACCAGGTCTTAACAAATGCCCTTTTAAGTCACCCAGTAATATATGTTTGTGATAAGAGAAACACATACACCGCTAGTTTCGTGTTTTCTGAGACAAATTAAAAAATAATTTCCAGGACCAAAGAAAACATGAACTGACGCGCGTTACGGAGATACAACCGGATCAGATATAATCTTGTGTATGCGTATTAAATGTTTTTGTAAAACTGACTTTTGATTTGCTTTGTAAGGACAGTATGAACATTGGAAAGGTCTAGCTCCGGAATGAATCATCATGTGACGATCCAGGCTGTACGCGCGATTGAAGTTTTTGTAACAGACACTACAACGGTATTCTCTAGTCGATGCATTCGCAGGAACAGGAAGAGGATGAGCTATAGGAGCAGCAGCAGCAGTCGTATACCAGGTGGGCACCGGAGCAGCAATGTACTCTGATGAGTCGTCTGTGGTTTGCTGAAGAGATGCGCTCACTGCTGGAGAGACACGAGTCAGATGCTGCGGGACAGACAAAACCACACATCAGACGCGTTCGCTTCTCTTCTAAAGAAGATTAAATCAAAATACGCGGAGGCATCACTGAAAAATATCTAAGAAGTTTTCGATAGTGATTTATCAGGTACACCATCAAGAGTCTGATGATGCACTGCTCCCATATGACGAACCAAATGATTTCTTTGGTTTGCCCTATAAGGACAGAGAGTGCAACTGAAGGGCTTTTCTTTGGTGTGTATTCTCATGTGACGATTCAGGAACCACTGGGAGTCGAACACTTTGGAGCAGAAGACGCATTTTTGGCCACTCCTGAAGAAGCTGGAGCTTTCGTTAGAACCGATTAACATCGGATTTACCAGCTCGTCCATCGGGTCCAGATCCTGCTGTCGGCGCCACAGGTGACGGAGCTCCTGAGCGACAGAACAGCGAAAAACAATTTGTGGGTAGTTCAACCAAAGCCAGCAGAACACACACGCTTATGGAATCATTTTGATTTACCGTTTTTGATGGGTTTAGAAAAATAGCAATTTCTTTACAAGACTGGACCGATCGTTATATTTTGTGAATATATTTAGTTATGAGAAGACCCATGGCATGTCCCCATGTGTCGCAGTAGGTCATTCTTATGTTTTGCCTTGTGCTCACACAAAGGACAAGGATAAGGCCTTTCATTCGTGTGCGTGCGAAGATGTCTGTCTAGATGCGACTTGAACAAGAAGGTCTTAGAGCAAAAGGAGCAGTTGTAAGTTCTCTTGTCGGTGGAGGTCCACGTTAAGTTCGAAACCAAACTGACGCCGGCACCCTGTAGATCGACCCAAGTAGTAGGAGGCTTCTCGGGGTTCCGTTGAATGCCGCTGCCCTGAGAAACAGCATGGCAAACGTAAGCCTTCACACTACCAGAATTGAAAGCGATTTTAAGAGAACCCAGTTCTTTGAAATTTCATGCCTGATTTGAGCAATTATATTCGACATACCATGAAAGCAAAATGAAATGTCCTAGTCGGAGAGTTGAGTTCTCTCGCCTATATGGCGTATCATGTGCTTCTGTAAATCTGATTTTTGTCTCGATTTATGCGGGCAAATGGGACAAGGAAATGGTTTTTCTCCTGTGTGAATCATCATGTGGCGTTCCAAGTTAAACATTCGCGGGAATTTCTTATGACAAAGTTTGCACGAGATTTTAGAGTTCGCTTTAGCTTCTTCATCTGCACGATGATCGATGGAAGTGGCAGCTAACGAATGACCGACTGACAGATGATTCCACGGATGGACTGAAGAAGCGTCCCGAGTTACAGCAACAGGCAGAATTGAAGATGTTGTGAGGACAGGAGAGTGACCCAACCATGAAGAACTTGGCTGAGGTGACTGCAACAAACAAGCAAGGCTTGTGTCAAATACAACTTGAAGTAACCAACCCAGTAATCTTAAAAACAAGGTCAACTGATAAGATCGCAGAAAGATTTCCAGATTTTTTCTAACTCTGCTTCTATTGCAATACGAAGCATGCTTAAAAATGCCAATTAAATTTTCATGAGCCAATAACGCTTTGGATACGTAAATTCACATTTTCACTGTTTTATCCCCAGTGTTCAAACGGCCGATAGTGCTACCACTATTTGAATCAGCATTTTGTTCTAGGGAAGCGACCATAGAAGGCCGACTGCTAGACGACCCTTGTTGATGATGGCTCATTATGTGCCTCTGGAGGTCGCCTCTATGTTTAGCTCGGTAGGTACACTGACTACAGGGATAAGGTCGCTCACCGGTGTGAATACGCATGTGCCTGATCAACTTGGAAGGAAATGGGAACTCTCTATTACAGTAACGACAAGTGTATCTGCCAGCTATTGGGTGATCCATCTGCGACGAAGAAGCCTGCTGCGATATGGAGGATGACATGAGTAGTTGTAGCTGCAGAGCAGCATCAGCTTGTGCACCTTCCATGAATGCAAAAGAACCGTCTGAGGACGCTGGGCGTCTGACGCATACGGTCCGCGGAACAGCGCTTGATCTTCGTTCTTCTTCGGCGGAAGGACGACGCACGACGGCAGCGGCGCCCACAGCACATATATCCTGACGAGGAAGAAAGTAGCACTGAAGTATTGATGAGGTGTCCAGTAATTGTCAGTACTCCAACCAGACATTCAACGGGTCAGTGGCACGCTCGAACACACTAGGAAAAATTAGTAACACTCAGGTTAAATTTCCCAAGTGGACTATGGAACTTACTGGAGAGGATGAATGGAAACGTTTGCAAACATCAGAATTTATTGAATGTAGCATCAGACTGCTAACAGTCATGAAAGAAATATTACATTCATTAAATGATTTGAGAATGTGCACAACAGGATAATTTTAAAATTAACCAATGCATTACATTCAATCACCTAATCAATAGAATCGGTGACTTAAAAGCTACGCACTCACTAAATAGTTAAAAGAGGAAAGAAAATATTTTTGGCTAAGAAATCGAACGACAATGTAATGCATTCCAGTAGACCATACTCCAAAAAGGAAACTTTCCGTAGAAATATTTGTGGTTTAATTCCAAGTTAATACTGTCGGCTACTCATTTGAACGAAGCGACTCTTGCGCTCTTCATTCGAATGACGTTCCGGGATGCTTAAAGACGAAATGACTTTTCAGATTCGCTCTATGCTTTGCTCTGTAAGAACACAAGCTGCACTGGAACGGTCGTTCATTAGTGTGAGTGCGCAAATGTCTTTCCAAAAGCGAATTGAAGCAGAACTGTCGAGGACAAAAGGTGCACTTGAAAACCGGCTCCGTAGTAGCTGAGGATAACGACTGCTCCATTGTGCGAGGAACAGTACAATGAGTGCTTGATAACAGTCCCACCACACCAGAATTATTCGTCGAAACATTAGCCGACCACAGTATGTCAGAGCACAGAGAACTCCACGCTACATGAGAACTGCCTTCGCCCGTTGACTTCCCAGACGTCACCTTGCTTAAGTTAGCCAACAGCGCCCGAGTTGATGATGGATCGTGCTTGTCTCGTGGCTCTTTGTAGTCCTGAGAACACACCAGGTAATGAAGTGTTATATGATTAAGTTAGTGTTATATGATCAAAAATATGCGGCTTTATTAAATACACTCTCCCGTATTAAAAGCTTTGTAGACGTTTCCGGACACATGCTTAGTTTGACTTTAAAAGCATGAATAAATGCAGTTAGCGTAATTACTCTTTGTGAACGCATGCCAGATGTTTCTTGAGATCCGAGCGATGCTTTGCACTATAGGGACAAGCCTGACACGCGTACGGTCTTTCATCAGTGTGTGTACGCAAATGGCGGACCAGTTTCGAAGAGTAGAAGAAATCCTTGCCACAGTATGGGCAGAGAGCTGAGCTCGATGGTACATTTGAAAATGAAGTAGAAGGTGGTACGTCTGTCTTGGATTGCTGCGCAGAGCAGAATGGGCTGTTGCTCGGCTGTGAGAAGCCCTGAGAACGAACAGGGAAGCGATGAGAAGTGTGGAATAGCTCGTATCTAGGCAAATAAAGGAAACTAGAATAAAACGCGCATTATGCTTTTCCTGTAAATAAAAAATCGCAGTCTGTTAGCAGACATCCCAAACGTTGAGTTACAGCTATGCGACAGACAACCAACCATACGAGGAGAAAGACTTATTAGAATTAAAACGACAAAAACAGTCACTGTTTCGAGTCCAATTTATGTATTGTTATTAGATGTTTCTTGAGATCAAAGCGATGCTTAGCACGGTATTGGCAGTGAGTGCAGGGAAACGGTCTTTCTCCCGAATGTGACCTGAGGTGCCTGACAAGAGCAGCCGGAAACGGAAAATATTTGTCACACAGATTGCAGTATCGGTCTTTAGCGGCTTCAATTCTGCTGTGGTTGGAGGACAGCGTGAATTCGTTGACCAAGTCCCCTCTCAGAGGCACTGTCGCCAGTCCCGCTGAAACACAGACGCTCTGTTGGAGGAGAGAACCCAGGCCTCAGCACAGACAAACAGCAAACTTCGACTTCAATGCCTAAACATATCTAATACAATATCTAAAATTCGACGATGATCATAATTTAGGACCATCGATGGATAGTCTTCCCATGAAAATTGTAGCACTTTATTAAGAATTAACTTCAAGAGGTGAATGATAAATCTAGAAGTGAAGTAACGCTAACGATCATACGGCGCACGCGGTGGCTTGAAGACACCGTGAATGGCCATGTGCTGCTCCAGGTTCGCTTTCTGTTGGCTCCTGTGTGGACAAATTGGACACGGGAAAGGTCGTTCGCCCGTGTGCTTGGTCATGTGCCTCCGTAAAAGAGATAAGTAGCCAAATTTTTTGCCGCAAACATCACAATCGAATCCGCTCAAACGCCTCTTCGTTTGTTCGACGACAGGCTCATCATATGTCGCTGTGGGCGGATGGTAGGTGGAATATACAGACGCTTCCCGCAAAGAAGATATACTTGAAGGAGGTTGACTCGTGAAGTTCGCTGATGGCTCGATAGTACTAACGCCCTGTAGAAGAGGACAGTCATCAGTACACCGAAGTGTGGCGTCACCGTCGGGTAGTAAGATTTAAAACGTTCAGATCTGGTACCAGCAAAGCACTAGAACTTTTCCATGAACACAATCCGTCATCAAGATTGAAGCATAAAAAGCAATTATCAAAGCGCATCCTTACACGACACAAAAGTGATCCATTGAACTTGCCCATGACTTCAATAGATGAATTAAAGCAAATGATAAATCATAAATAGAAATTAAAGTCCAGACAATGAAAGTCGAAAACGATGAAAAACAAACAACTTTCTTGCGCATAAATTCGAAGAACAGTCAACGTCGAAACATTTTATTAGCACAAAAAGGCATTTAAGGCCTCGCTAATGGACAATCAGTTTTTAACGATGTTTATTGAAAATATGACTGCGAACTTGTTCCTTTCGAGCTGCTTTGTAATGACAATGAGGACATGAGTATGGTTTCTCTCCTGTGTGAGTTCTCATATGTCGCACTAGCATCCATCTATACAAGAACTTATAGCCGCACATTGGGCACACGTTTTGCTCTTTTTGTAGCTGCTGCTGTTGTTGTTGATGCAAAACATTCTCTGGACTGAAGGACACCTCTGAGCATAAGAGGCCTCCCGGTGGCCGATCATGTGAAGCTGACAGCAGCGCTGGCGTCTGCGAGGCTGATACAATCTGCCAGGAAACAAAATACCCGATCACATAAGGCCTCAAACGTCGTTCCATGCTTCTCAAAATCCAACGAGCGCGTACAATTTTTTGCAGTTAATTTCGAGGAATTTGCAACTAGATAATTTATGGCATGAACTCTACCCTTTTCTGGCATACTCATCCACGATAACGAATCCAAATCTATAAATGTTTAAACTAGAGACACTTTCTACTCCAAGAAGTAGCCACGGAAGAAAAGGGACAAAAATGAATTTTATCTTTCAAAGAGGACGTACTTCAGCTCAAGCTTGCATCTTTCAACGTATTGATCAGATGTCACTGAAACGATAGCCCACAATACGCGATATTATTTCAAGCACGTTCCTGGCAAATCGCGCTGATATTCACGTACAGGCAGCATTTCAAGCCGTTAAACGAAAACAACGAACAATCGTTCGTAAAGAAGCCGAAGTTCTCATGCAAAATTTGACATCGAATTCTCTCATTCTGTAGTCATTGGCTGATGAGGAAGGTCGTTTGAATCGTTCATCGAGCTCATATTTGTAGGGTTAGCATCTGAGTGTCTGGTCATGATATGTTTAGTAACGTCAAACTTTTGAGCGGCAGCGTAGGTACAGAACGGGCAACGAAAAGGTCGCTCGCCAGTGTGTATACGAAGATGCCTCTGAAGCAAGCAAGGCCATTTAAAGCTTTTCACGCAATATGGACACGTGACTCTGTTGGCTGAGTTTTCTTCCATGTGAGTTGAGTCTCGCAGCGACATCGAAGGTGAAGGAAACGAACGAGACGGTGAACGATTCGGCAAGGGAAGGCTGGCCCCAGGGTTCAGGGACGGAGGAATCCCAAGCATACGAGATGACCCTCCACCAAAGCGTCCACCATCATCCTGTGGGAGTTACGCCAGGTACAGCTCAGCACATAACACCAGAGAATCAGTACTTGCTACTAAAGAAAAAGCTGTCAGAAAAGAGGTGCCCAATTCCTTACGTAGAAGACATGGTAAACAAAGCCTTTAAAAAGATAACGTTCAACAGACCGTGGCAACACCATGCACAGTTCTCAAATGTCGATGCAGTATCTCCTTTTGATTGAATCTTTGGTCGCACTGAGGACACAAGTAAGGACGCTCGCCCGTGTGCGTTCTGACGTGCCGAGCTAGTTTGGACGGAGTGTTGAATTTCTTGCAGCAGAAACTACACGCATGTTTGGCAAGACGCGAGTACCACTCAGACTCTAAGCCTCCAACGCGCATACTTTCAGGCTGCGATGCCAAGGCGAGTTCTGCACAGAACGCGTTCGTCGCTGAAAACGAACCAAATGTGCCGCTGTTGTTGCTTGAGGACTTGTTCAACTTGCCCAAATGATAGATATCGGCAGTTGTTTTGTTACTTGCGTCGCCTTCAGCCGTCGCAGCTTTGCTAGTCGTTCCTTCCTAAGAACAAAGAAGGAAAGGGACTGTCAACGCGTGGCTAAAAGACACTTAGCTAAACATATTAACACCGTTGCATTGGTCAAAAACTTGTCGGTGATTTTGTCAGCCAAAGGAACGTTCGACAGCACGTCACCAAAATACTTATGGCAGCTACTGAAAAGGTTTAGAGTAAACTCTGAACAACCGGGAAAATTGTATTTTGAAATATAAGACAATATACTTCGACCGAGTACAAACTAAACCGAATACAAAATTACAACACTAATCTCGTTAGAAGAGTTAAGCCGAACAAGGTGGTTTTTGCTCAACCTCGCTATGCCATTTTCTCATGTGAAGATACAAAGTATCTTTCCGGCTTGAACGGTATTGACACATGGTGCATGCATACGGCTTTTCTCCGGTATGCGTGTAAATGTGGTTAGCGAAGTGTTGTCGTCGATTTTTGCCCACGAAGGTTCTATTGCAAATGGGACAAACCAAACCCTCGTTAAGGCGCGACTTCGGAGGAGTTGCAGGAGAAACGCCGTAGTTCGGAGCCACAGCCGGAGCTACGCAAAGTCCAACCTGCAAGACCACCAACAAACTTAGTGTCCCGTAATATGTAACAGAGGACACATACACGCTGGGATTGACCAGTTCCGTAAAATTAATAGGCGACACATTTATATGATACTAAAACGCTGAATCGTTCATTTTTCTCAAACAATTGCTCATGAAAACGATAGTTGTTACGACGTAAACCCCCAACTACGAACTGCATTCAGTGCAAGGTGAACATCATTCTAGTTTCAACCCGAAAGAACGCTTCGCGTCCGAACTTGAGAGCACAGGACTTTTACTCCGCGTGGGAGAGACTCGAGTATTTGACACAGTTTCTGTTGTGAGAGTGCTGGGCTGAGTCAATAATGCAGTTACATTCTCGGCACCTTCCGAGTTCTGAATGACTTCTCTGTGAACTCGTGCGACATGAAGCTTCAATGAGTCCAATCTAGATGATCGTTTTGGACAGTAGGGGCAGAGGAACGGTTTCACACCGGTATGTACAGCTGTATGTCTCTCCAACATTTGTCTTCGATTACGACCGGTGAAGGTTTTACCGCACACTTGACACTGCAATGGAGGGTAGTCCAGTCGACTGTAGCTACTCGTAGAAAGAGTAGCGCCTCCCATGCCATATATCTGTAAAAATACCATAGCTAAGCTCAACAAATGGACGAGGGTAAAATGAGCGCCAGCCCTCACATAATAATAATAATGATGATGATTGACAACGCAATAAGACCTACGACACATAGAAGAGGATGCGAAGATTAAGGTAATGCGTTAGAGGAAGTAGCATCTCCCCCACTAAACGAAGATTCATATTTCGAAAGCTGATCGTTTTGGTGTTTTATTTTGATGTGCCTTCGAAGATTGGAAGCTTGATTGCATCTGAAGCTGCACACTTTGCATTCGAATGGCTTTACATTTGTGTGTACTATAACGTGACGCTGATAATTCTGCATCTTCGAGCAATGAAATACTTTGGGGCAATGAGGGCATCGGACAACTTTCTCTAATGGGCTATCGTTTTTAAAATTGCCATTTGTGCGTGACCACGGGATTGGTAGTTCTGAATTTTCCTGTAGAGACCATCGCGTTGAGCTTGTTGGCGCAGTGTACAAGCCATTCGTTGCGCAGCTTGACGCCACGGGCCAACCATCACCAAGACAGATGGTATCCTGCAACATGCATCAACATGTCAATCTTGAGTTGAAGAGAGTCCATTCAACACACTTCGTTTATTTTGTACAAAAGATGCGCAGCAATGTAGTTTTCTTGGTAACACAGAGCGTCTTTCAAAAAATTAGATAACAAATAATTATCGGCCGACAGAGTTATGACAATAGCAGCTATTGTTCTTCAGTAGAGGAAGTAAAAGCCACTGTAGGATGCGCAGTTCTCATGTGTCTGTAAAAGTTGCTGCTCCGATTGAAGCCGCGCGGACAATACGAACATGGATAAGGGGTCTCTCCAGAGTGCGTTAACAGATGGCGGTTCATGTCATGTTTACGAGAAATGTGGCGACCACATACGCGACATAAAAAGCTCTTGCTCAGATTGTTATCAGTAGAATAAGGTTCTTCGGGCGATATTGGAGAACTCCCGATCAACACCGAGGACTTGTAAACAGCATTGGGACGGAAGGTTGTGTAGTCATCTGAGGAGTTTCTAGCCTGCGGAAGACGAAAACATTTCACCTATTTGACTCAAAATATGACCAGCACACTAATGGATCGTTCTCAAACACAAGAATTACGAGGATCGACCCTGTTAATTCTATCGAAACTGAAGGCGAAAAAATCTAGCCATTCAATCTATCATTCCGACAAACAACCAGAAAAATATTAACACTTGACTAAGAGCGTAACGACTAGAAAAGTTGCGACTGTTAACAGCGGGGAACGTGTTGAAGAAACATGTGTCTATTCAGATTGCCACGCTTCAAAGATTTGTAAGGGCAATGCGGGCAAGTGAATGGCTTTTCTCCAGTATGAGTTTTCATGTGATCAAGTAGATTGCGTTTAGGATTCACTCCTTGAGACACGAAGCCACAGAGACAACATGAATACTCTTCTGATACTGAATCGAGTCGTACGGTTGACGCCACCGTCGACAGGAGAGAAACACTTTGTTCACCGAGTTTTTCTTTGCAGTGCCATGGCGTAGTGCTCATCGCCTCTCTCTCTCGACCCTGAAACAACGAAGCCTTGATACCACAAAATAATGATCCTTGCAAAAATGCGCTCAAGAGTTCTCCACATAGTCAAAATTGGTAACGCTCGCGCTAAAGTACGCTATTTAATAAATTGAAAGATTCCACTCATGGGTCTCAATCACTAGAATCCTGCGGAGTTGAAGCATCAAGTATTTAATCCATAGGTTCAAATACAGAATTTGAAGACACCGTAACGGACTCAAAGTCAGCTTCGTTAGAATTTAACGTATGGCATTGACCCTGAAGAAACTTGGCTACATGCACTGCTCTTTCATGTCTCGTGAGGTGGTCTTTTCGATTGGCTTTGTAGTTGCACTGTGAACAGCTGTATCGTTTTTCGTGTGAATGGAGGCTGTCTTCATGCCGACGAAGGACGTGTCGACGGTTTGGTCCTGAGAATTGTTTGAAGCAAAAGGAGCAAGTGACTGCCGGACTGTTCAGCGCAGAGTTGTTGGATTTCCACAGCCCAGCAGCTGCAGCTGCTACGCTAACAGGGTCAGCAAATGATCTTGAGCCATCGAATTCCCAGCCCTGCAAAACAATACCCGTATGATTCGTAACCTCAGAAATCGAGGCAATACATGCCGCTACTCAACAGACATTGATTAATCAACTAGTTTTAGATAACGATGAACCATTGACGCTGCGCAAATTTATTTAAACACCGCATTTGCACAATTAGCATACAATCACATTTGAGACCTAAGTAATAATTATATAAATACGTAGACAGAAGCCTGAACGAAAATTTATTATATTCTACGAACGCATCAGAATTAGTATTTCCGCAATAAATGTCGTCTTTCTAGTGCCACTCGTTTCTTAATATAGGTAACACCTCAAAAGTGAACGTTTTCTATTGACGCATGCGTAGATGAAATCTAAACGAAAAGTTGACTTAATTCAATAACAATTCTTCCACATGTATGCGTAATAAAGATAACATGAGCGCTAGACCTCGTGTTCAGTTAGCACAGCCTTAGCGCAGTCCATCGCTGCTGTCTTTAAGTTAGAAAAAAAAAGCAAAAGGATGACACGAAAATGTTCCACTTTTTGTTTCGAAAGCACCCCCTTGAAGTCGACTCCACTTGTGTCGTGACGCATAGAAATTCATGTCCTCTGTAGCAACTAAAAGTAAAAACAACATCTGGGTATTTTTCCTCTGCATGAACGACGTACAGAAATCATATAAAATTAACAGTCAGTGCGAATCCCTCAGGAGTTACAGTGAGGATGTCGAACTTTCATGTGTCGCGCTAGATTATAGCTAGTACCCGCCTTATAAGGGCAAAAACGACATGGGTGTGGTCGTTCTCCAGTGTGAGTTCTATAGTGGCGGGTGAGCAAAGTAGTTTTGTACTCTCCTTTGAACATTCTGCCACATACATTACAAGAAAGTTCCGAATCTCCGGCCAAAGCACCAGAAGGAAGAGATAGCGGTGCAGCACTTGGTTCTACGGCCCATTGAGGAACCGACGACAGATCCATCGCTTCGCTCTGAAAAATTGATACACATCTCTCAAATGACCGCATCTCTTCAATTTCGGCAATTACATTCAATAGACCCAAATATATACATTACAAATTCTTTCTTGCGTGTTCTAAAAATTTCTCGGAATACGTACAACTTATGAATCAGGCGGTCCGTGAGAAGTGTTCAGGGACGACGGAACTTCAACAACTACAGACGTACTCTGTCCTTGGCAGGCGCTAGCGCCGTGTATGCAGCGGATGTGCCTAAGCAAGTTACTGGAGACGTTCGCACAATATGAACAAAAAGGACACTGGTAAGGACGCCGGCCTGTATGTGTTATTTTATGTCGACTCAATAGGAACTTGCGATTAGCTCCATGAAAAATTTTCCCGCACTGATCACACGTTTCAGAGAGGAGACACGAAGATTCAGTCGAGTTACTAGTTTTGTAGCTGTTTACAGAAGCGACGTCAGTATGACCGTAGTAAAGGCAAGCTTCGTAGGGCGGTACTCCACTCGTTCGACCCAGCAGTTTCTCCTGAAAAGGCACAACAGCCCTGGTCATTGCAGAACCTGCATTAAATGTCCTCAACCCATTTCAAAATGAATCGAGAAAAAGCCCAATCAAAGAAATGTTCGTCAAATTAATAGGGCTAAAATGTGCTAAGAACATAAGAGAATCTTAGTGAAACGGAGAGCTGAAGTTTTACCTAACCACAAAAAAAAATCCACTCCGATGCTCGAGATGCATTGGTCATCTTATTGTGAAATATTGCGGGAGGAATGAATAGACTTAATAAAAATTAAGGTTTTATTAAACAACATTCAAATGCATTAGAAAAGTAATGGAATGTCGCTACAGATATTTGAGTAATACAAAAGTAATGGAATGTTGATTTCAATACCTTACAGCTAAAAATTACGTAGAAAAATACTTTGCGATGGAATTCTCGCATCAACTGTAATCAAAGTCCGCGTTACAGTCATCACTAAACGCTAGACATTTCTAACGTATGTCTTCAACTTATATGTTAATACCTCTAACAAAGAGGAACTATTGACTGCTAAAATTAATGGAATGTCATTTATAAGATTGGAATGTTCATTACATTATTGGAATGTAGATAACTAATCGCTACACTTAGAAATTATGTTAGTAGGAATATCCTCCGAATGACTCCAATATTGAGGGTTTGAAGCTATTAGCTAACAAGATAACATTAAACATTGGGCTATGGCAAATAACGAACTTTCTTTCCACTTCATACAGCAATTCAGAATGTAAATAGAAGATGCGACAAGGAAATTAATTCATGCACCAAAAGATGCACATCCTTGAATTCATCTCATTCAAGGTAAAAATTAACTAATTATCAGCAATCACTACACTAACGTTGGCCCCAT
Source organism: Trinorchestia longiramus (assembly GCA_006783055.1). Taxonomy (NCBI): domain Eukaryota; kingdom Metazoa; phylum Arthropoda; class Malacostraca; order Amphipoda; family Talitridae; genus Trinorchestia; species Trinorchestia longiramus. The sequence continues at coordinate 474,234 of VCRD01000034.1, read as the reverse complement.
TTTTAGTGAACAGATATTTAAAAAGAAAACATTCTGAAAGATGTCTTCACTGAATTATGCAATTCAAACTTTTATTAGTAATATCCGTCTCTATTTATAACATAAATAATCATGAACTTAACATGGAAAATGTTGATCAACGTATCACATCAATAACGGCGGGTTCCGTATGAAGATAAAGAAAACAGGAATGAGTGCTGCCACTGAATGTATACTTGCATTACGTCACTCCCAGGTTTGCACTTCAGAATCAGGGAAGCGGCGTCTGTATCACGAAATTCGAGAAAAGCAGAAACACCAATCCTGACCAGAAAGTGCACCAAACCAAAAATTAATCCCTAACCACAAGCCATTTCTCATATGTACGGTAAAGTGTTCGAAGAATCCGAGCCGAATTTTCGCTGATCCTTATGAGCAAATTGCAGAAGGTAAGCATCCACTGCAGCCTTCATTCTCGCATCGTAGGGGTTCACGTTGAGTCCTATGGCGGTGGTCGCTTGCTTGAACTTATGATAGACACACGAGCCCTTCTTAAGATGTCGTATCATGTGTTCCTTTCGAGTAGCTCGGTAAGGACAAACTGGACAGCCAAACGGTTTCTCGCCACTGTGCGTCCGAATGTGACGCACGAGATTATTGCGGCGATTCTTACCAGTGAATTCTTTGCCGCACTGCGCACAGCTGTCGACTTCCTCAGCCTGGAATGAGATGAACACCACACCGTTACATTAAGTACTTGATACATTACTTCAGAACTAACATTCCAACATTCACCAGGAGTGACCCATACTAAAAAATAGAAAAAGATTCAAAATTGCCGTCGCTGCATGAGCGTCCGTGTGTACGAGTCCGCCTCAGCAATGCTTTCAAAGCTAACAATATATACACGAAAGGTGCCAATTCTGATGTGGTGTGCTTGACGAGGAAATACTTCAAGAAGTTAGGCAGGAGTTCGATCTTCTCAGTTAAGACAAATTCTTCGAGAATAAAATCACGCGTGGCCATGTTTCGTCCGCAAATGCCTCACAAGATGTTCCTTCTGATTAGCTTTGTAGGGACAAAAGGAACACTGAAAGCGTCGCTCTCCTGTGTGAGTTACCATGTGTCGGTCGAGCCTATATTTTCGCTTGTTTCCTTGAAAGACTTTCAGACAAACGTGACATTGACTACGATGATCGAATTGATGATCGCCAAGATGGTCCTGATCAGCGGTTCCATTTCCACCAGAGTCCATGCTTCCACACGGTACATCCATTGATCCACCACTGCCAAAAACGTATCCAACTTCTTCCTGCAAAACAATCCCTAGCATCAATTTTCCAGCAAACGAAGTTATAAGTCAACTAGTAAAGAAGTGCTAATTGAAAATGTTCTCTACCAATGCAGTCGAGCTTTGCAGTGACATTAATCGAACAAGCAATGAGCGACCTGAAAATTAACCAGTAGTAGAAACCACTTTCACTATAAGAACGTCGGCGTCTTTCTACTATGTCGGAGGACTAAAGCCAGGAACTGAAGATGTCGAAACTGATTCCAACATAGCATTTTCTGGGAGGAACCTATTTTTTTGTGCCAAATGTACCGACTTCAGGTGCCTATTAAGGTTGCCCTGTTGTGTCGCTCGATACGGACACTGGGGGCATTTGTAAGGTTTTTCTCCCGAATGAGTGATGAGGTGCCTCTCGAGGCGGTATTTCCGGCTGCTGCCATAGAACACTCGAGAACATCGAGGACACTCCGAACTTGGACCAGTATCGAGAGATTGAGGAGCGTACGTTTGCAGAGCTTGAGGTGGTAACGAGTTGTCGGAGCAGAAGAAGGCCTGCAACACAACAACCTTCTCAGATAACTCAGCATTATCTGCTCAGATAACTTTTGTCTACGAAACAAGTAATTACGCGTTTTAATGTCAAAAATTCGACTTTGATTCCAGAGGTATTCAAGGGACATCTGAAAAAGGGAAATGCACTATTTTAACGTGAAGCACCTCGCTCCTGATTTTTTTTTAAAACAATGAAACTGTGTATTGGTTCATGTGGCGCAAGGATATTGAAACCGAGATATAATGGGAATCATATAATCCGACCAACACGAAGCAAAATGCAAAGGAAAACGGCATCAAAATGACAAAATTGTTTGTTCCTGAACAAACATATCAGAGAATTTGAAAAGCAATTAGTTTGTTCATTTATTCGAATCTTTATGAGGGAATCCCATAAGTTCCACATCAATAGAATCTAAGAACGTAGGTAGTTCTGCAGATCTGACCTCGTCCGCAGCTGTAGAAAATGAATCTGACCACATGTTAACAGATCCAACAGACATGCTTTCTGACTCAGATTTAATGACTTTATGGACGTTACGCAAGTGTCTATTCAAATTGCCTAACTGGATTGAGCTGTACGAGCAGAGAGAACATTTATGAGGTCGAACATCAGAATGAGTAAGCATGTGGTTCTCCATATTCTGTCTTCTATTGCGCCCATACACTGCCCTGCCGCATACAGGACACAATAAAGGAGGGAATACTGTTTTTGAAGCCTCGTCAGTCTGCAGGTTATCATTCAACGTTTGGGATGAGCTAGGGAAGTCACTAGCAGACGAGCTGACACAAACAGATGGATAGGTAGAAGGGATCGCTGTCATTCTGCTGGAAGCGACCAGGTTCGCTTCATTTGAACAGTCGCGTTGAGGTTCAGCATTGGATGCAATTTCATTGTGTTCTTTGTTCTCAAAAACAGGCCTGGATGCGCGTTTATCAAAACTATCTTTTGTATAGCTGGGAATAAGCTTCGAGCAAGAGAAACGTGTAGTTTTCGTTTCATTGAGCATTCGAAAATTAGACTTGGCTTGCACGAAGGTTCCTATCCTCAATTGGGACTGAAGTGAACTGCTTTCACAAACAAAAACTTCGAGGGTACTGCAGTCCAACAACGGTTGACAATCGCTTGCGCTAGTTTTCTGCGGGGTTCCAACAGTAGGACTTCTTCCACTCTCAGAAACATCCAATTCTAATGTGCCAGAAGCATCAGCAAGTCCGATTCTATTTTTCCCCAGGTTCCTGAAGCGACCGGTTGACGTCGCACCACGATGAGCTGTGGCAGTAGGCAAAGCAGACCTCTCCTCTACGAAGGTTGACAAACTGGCCGCGGTCTGAAAAATATACGCCACGCGTCAACTGCTCTGATCAACATGAACGAATTGATTTCTGGCAACGCAATCGCGTCTCAGGCGCGCAATCAAGAGATGCATGATGGATAATAATTTCGACAAGGTAGATAGTTCACGTGAAATATAAAGCATGTTTCTTCGATACTTTTACAATTAAAATGAATTCCGTTGGTTCAAAAGCGCGCAAATTAAAACTCACGGTACGACGCACTTGATAGAAATTAAAATGTTATTAATCATTTCGACGGACGTCACGAGGAGAAACTTAATTCAGAGCAGTTAAAGTCAAGTAAAGGATACTGAAAAATGGGAGTAATTCTATCTTTTATTTAGGAATAATAAATGTACAATTTATTGGCCGCGCAACATTTTCACGTCGAAGCTTACCTCCCACTAAAGGTAGAACATGGGAAAAATTTTACAATTTTTTCGGCAACAAATATCTAGTCCTTTGCGTACACGAGTTCTAAAAACAAATATCAACGAATAACTTCAGAAGTACGAGGAAAATGCACATAACAAACACTGTCGAATGGATTATGAAGCTCATCTGAATAAATAATACGTTAGCAACTCATACACGATGTTCACTGTTGAAGTGAGAGTCGTCATATACAATTTAATTCCAGAAACCGGAAAAACAATACAACACAGAGGCACCTTCACAATTCCCCGTGATCACAGCCAAAACGTGGGCCGGCAAGAAGCAGAATCAAAGTTCTGCTTATGTACAGAGACCACATGATATCGGAGGTTATCTTTTCTGTTGCTACGGTGGGTGCAGTGCGGACACTGATATGGTTTGACACCCGTATGGATGAGCAAGTGACGCTCCAGCTTTTGCTTCCACGAGGCCATATTGAAGACTTTCTGACAGTAAGGGCACGTCCGGCGTTCTTCCGACGCATCCGGCGTATCATGCACGGGACTCGGCCACAGATCTTCCAGATGCGGGACCCCTTGTTTCACAGCTTCAAGTGAAGGTGACTTATTTCTCAGGTCCACTAACTTGCCATCAGTGAAGCCACTCGTCTGCAACAGCAGGACCATTTCTCATCAGAATTCCCTCATAATTTCAAAAAAGTGTTGTTCCCTGAGCTCAATTCATCTGTAATTCGCATAAAAATAATCATGTACTTGAGATCAACTCACTCCGTAGACTTTAAGCACACTCCAACTAAATCACCTACGTCTTATCATGTTGCGTTTGGTAAATTGCAAGTTGCTACGGTAGCTGACCTTTCCGGTATGACATCGATGACTATTAATCAGGCCGAGAAGAACTAAAGTCAAAGTAATTAGAACAAGTAGCGTCAGAAAAAATTGAGTGGCTAGAATCTTGAGTCTGTTCCAATGCGTTCAAATTGCTCGGAGATTGTTGGTCTAAAGAAACGGTATTCAAATATTTCGAGGCAGACGAGGTTTGACTGGAATTAGTTGGTAGCGAAGAGACCTCGGTCAAGCTAGGCGAACGGAATTTCTTGTTAGAGTGAATTACGACACCGTGTCGGCGCATCATGTGTAACTTGAGAGCGTCTTTGCGAGCACAATGATGCGAACAATAAGAACATGCGAAAGGACGAGCGCCCGAGTGCGTGTTGAGGTGTCGGTCCAAGCGTTGCTTCCACGACGTAACAGGCAAGAACTGCTTGCCACACACACGACACCGTCTGTCATCGTCCAGCCACAACAAGAGCTCTTCAAGGCTCCGAGAAACTGGTGCCTGGAACACATGGACTACCATGAAACTGACAGTAACAAAACTGCACCGCAATTTTTCATGGTATTTACGTCGTACTTTCGTGTAGCTAGTGTCAGGAAAACTAAGTGACGTAAGTCGAATGTTCTGTGTAACTTGAACCAACACAAGAATAGCAGTGGACATAAGCACCGGCCATTTCATTACATGTTTATGACATTCCACTCCAACCTTGCGATGAAAACCGTGCTACAGTGGAGTTCAGTTCCGCTCTATCGGAAGTATTAAGGCCATGTTGCGGGTCAGTTACGCCACTTTGGGGAAGGCGAGCTTCGCTGCCTGTACAATTTTCAAGTTCATTTTCAAGAACTTGGACCACTTCGCGAACTGACGGCGCCCCGTTACCAGCCAAGTGAAGTTGTGAGCGGTGACGCAGTCTAGCATGTCTCTGGACGCTATCCTTTCTTGAACTACGATACTCGCAGAACAAGCACTTGTAAGGTTTACTGCCACTGTGTGCTAGCATATGCCGTCTGAACATTTGACTCCATGATGGATTATTTCGGTCGAATACCTTCAAGCAGATACGACATATTTCCGAGTGAACGGTCCATCGGTTGGCAGAAGATACCTGAAATATATTACACGGCGTCAAATAAATTTCTGAGGCATGAGTTACAACCAACGCGCTGGCTCCTCAGATCATACTAATCAATGACTTATGCATGAAAAAAGATGTTACAGATCATGAACTACCACTTTCTTCGCCTTGAAGGAACAGGTGATTAGAGGACATATCAACAGGTCCCGCTTGAGTAAAAGCAGCAAGCTTATCCCAATGTTTCCTCTTGATGTGCATGTCGAGATTCTGCTTGATATTAGCTCGATGGCTACAGTAGGGACAATGAAATGGCTTCTCTCCAGAATGAGTAATCTTGTGACGTTTGAGTAGGTACTTTCTATTAATGCCCACGAAGCGCTTTTGACAAATTTCACATGTAACGTATTGCAAAGACTGAGAAGACGCGAGTCCACCCGAGCTGAACCGACTTAAGGCATCACTGAAAGGAGTAGAGACCGCCGCAACAGCAGCAACTACGGCTGGATTGACGACAGAAGCGAGCGAGGGCCACACGTTGCACCCCTGAAACACCAACAACACGGTCTTGGGTCACTTAGCCTCCATCATAGTTTCTGCTGCATCCCTTATTAGCAACACAAACCTTCACAGAAATGGTCATTGATGACATCGCTCTCACGAAACTTCACTACGATTAAGGAGGATTCAACTTTATTGAATAAATTCGTAAAAACAGCAAGAGAGGGCGAAGACGTCTTAGGGCCCGGACTGAGAACATTCAGACGAAGCTAGGTTTCGAGTAGTCAGATCGGAAGTTTAAAGTCGGGTCAGATCGGAAGTTTATAGGAAAAGCGCCCTCGCCGAAGTTAGTTCTTTCATGAGTATACAGATGCTTCTTGAGGTTTCCTTTGAGAGCTGCTCGGTAGGGGCAGTGAGGGCACGAGAACGGACGCTCTCCGGTGTGTGACATAAGATGTCGCTTACAATCTTGCTTTTTGTTTCGCCCATAAAACATCTTGGAGCACCATGGACACCGGACACCGACACTCTGCAAGACAACAGGGGACTAAGCTCACTTCTTTCTTTTCTTCGTGCCATCTAATTAGAACAAGACAAAGGCAAACCAACGAGTCAAATTTGCAAGCCTCTCACGTTGACACTTCAATTAGTAATATTGGCGTATACAAGACGATTGATGCTTCTAACTAAAACAAATCATGTTTATCTATCGAAAATCTAACAGGTACTTTAAATAAAAACAAGATCTTCCTAAAATCTACAAAAGACTAGCAAAACGGTCCGTAAGTCAATAATGTTTACAAATAATAACGAAAACCAAGGGCTCTTGCTCATGGTGAATCCAATTCCCGGTCTGGTGACAATGTCGTAGACGTGGGAGCAGAACTACACGCGCCACTCAGATGATCTTTGCCGTGTACAGACAGAATGTGAACAGTAAGGTTGCTTTTCTGGTTAGCACGGTAAGGACAAAGTCTACAGGCGTACGGTCGAGCTCCGGTGTGAATGATGAGGTGTCTTCTCAATACTTGTTTTCTATTGGGCCCAGAGAACAACTTGTGACACACGGTACACGAAACACTATCGAGTCCCGGTTCCTTACTCTTGTGGTTAGGCTGGAGTTTATGCAGTGAAGAAGAGATAGAGAGCAGCTGTCTCAGCCTCACCTGTAACAATAACACCGCGTTTCAATTGAAGCGTCCCAACTAGCATGGCTTCAGAACACACACATACTAGCTACATTCAATACAGCGCACGACGGTCTAAATCTCAAGGATACAGCCAAACTGAACTCAAGAAAACTTAGTGCTCGGAAGTTAAGGTTCAGACATTTTGATTGCCGATTTGTAACCGATTTAAAATCGTGTTTTTTACTAGCAAGCGCACGTATGTTCGAATGATTTTCTTTCACCCACCCACCACTTCATGTTTTCTGCTTTCAAATAAATACCTTGCCAAGTTTCACTGTTCCACACCGTGCACGAATTTCATGTGCATCTTCACGTTGTTTTTGCGGTTTGCCCGATGAGGGCAATAAGAGCACATGTAGCGTTTCTCCCCAGTGTGAATGGAAATGTGCTGTTTCAAATTACTTTTCCTGTAGGGGCCAAAAAATTCTTTGCTGCAATAAGGACAGGCAGCAGGATTTGCAATTGGGCCATGAAGATTGAGTGCCGCAGTCACGTCCCCTTGGCAGGTCGGCGCCGATGCAACTCCCTGAGAATACGAACACGACCTTAGTGGTCGGCCACTTAACCACCAGTTATTTATTTACAGTAACTCTAAGATTCATGAAGCTAAAAATTGATGTGATCATGTTAAAAGTGTTCCCTTTCCAACACCGTGAACACTTTCATGTCACATTATGACAATGAGGTTTCACAGGACATTTCGTTTTTGACAATTTCAATGAAATGGGAAACAAACGACTCTTCTACGTTGTCTCTAATTAAATAAATGAAATCCATAAAACCCCTGCATAACATTTCTAATTGTTGTGTACGCTCTTAAATAAAAAAAATGCCACCTAATTAAGCGCCAATCAAGACTAGAGCCAGCATCAGGTCGTAGAACGCAATTGACGAGCGTTAATTCTACAACTGTCATCAACATCTTGAATGCTCTGTTGTACAATGTAGTATTTTCCCAACACTACATATTCTCCTCTGAGTGCCATCGAGTTTTTTGAGTGTCATTATCTTGCGTTGGCGCAATATTGAGACAATCTTGAGAACCGGTGAACTGAGCAACGGCAGTGGGTTCGCTGGCATGTGTCGAGTGCTCGACTATGGTTTTAAAACCCAACCATGCGACAGTGCTGTCCATAATCCGCTCAGAATGACGCCTCATCACGTGGGTTTTCAGGTGCCACTTATGGGCAGTACGATGGCCGCAGAAAGGACACGTATAGCGACGCTCACCAGTATGGGTCATGTAATGGTGCTTCAGATTTTGCTTCTTATTGCGTCCCTCAAACAATTTGCCGCACGCCGGACACTGTAAAGGACACACAGGTGCAGGAGAACGAGGCAGTGACACCCTTGCTTCAGGCAACAGGCGGCTGAAGCGCGGCTCAACTTGCAAAGACGATGACTTTCCTTCAGTTGATGTTGCATTCGCCATCCACGCATTGATGCACGAAGTGTCCGATGCCTGCAATAAGGCAATAGTACCAACTCAAATAACAGATTTGCGATCAACATGAACGTCAATACTGAAATAGCCCGTCACAACACACATCCTTAGTGTGATGCACAAATAATTTCTCGAAGTGATTTAACGCATAAATTACTCGAATAAAGCCTCGAGTCGTTGAAAGAGGGACATTTGAGAGCTTTTCATCGTTCACTGAGTACGCAGTAAGTCTCAACTTCAACTTTGTTCTGTGTTGAGGAAGGGAAATTCGTACATTTTAGCAGAATGCACTTGTGTGACATGTCTCAAGAGTTGAGAAGAGAATGAGGCTCGATAAGGACAGAGTGTACACGCAAGGTTTCGATCGTTGTTATGCGTGACCATATGATGCGCCAAATTTTGCTTCCGATTTCGTCCATAACATTTCTTGCCACAAAGTTGACATTCACAGTATTGTAACTCGTCAGCTTTGGGTTTCGAAGTATTGTGCTGTAGACTCTTCGATCCGTAAGCGGTCAACGCACTCAGCATCCTTGCGTTCGCTGTCTGCAACAGAACGTCAAACAATGCAGCTGAGCTTACGATCAATCTGCACTACAGACCGAAGCCTGAGTAATTCATACTAATAGTTTCACACAGTAATAACGCACGAATGTAATCCAATCAAAAGGCAAGCGAAACTAAATCCGCTTGAAGGGCACCAATAAGTTCACTCTGACTTAGACTTGGCAATCACGCCACATCAGATTGATTACTCGGATAGGAAGTAAGCACGCATGAGAGTACTATTAAGAACACTTCACGTTTTTGACGAATTTAGTCCAGCGTGTTGCGATAGAACATGAAGTCTCAAGTTTGACTTTCTATTAGCACGATGAGGACAATGAGGACAAGCGAAAGGTTTTTCTCCCGTATGAACGAGTTCATGTCTTGAGAAGTCCTGCAAGCGCATGAAGTACCTGCCACACACTGAGCAATGGTAACCACCAACGTCAGCGTCATTACTGTCTCGTAGCTTGGCAGGTCGCTGCCTGGCAAAGCGAATGCCAGTTCCCATGGGTGCCATCATAGCACCGAGTGAATTGTTGTTTTCAGGTAGTAACTGCGGCGATATTTGATGTGGTGCACATAGCGAAATGTTGCCCTCAGCGCCCACCGCCTGTAAATGAACGCAACAGCGACCCTGAGTGGAAGATTGACGCAAACAACCTATTGTCAACAATTGCCCCAAAACCAGCGATACGGCAACGTCTTGAGACCACACCCAATACCAAGAACTACCGCCACATTCAACAAAAACTGCACTTCTTACTAAATCAGAACGATACCATCGTGAGATCGTCTATCATTATTCAGAGATCAAAAAGTCTGTAAAGCGAAAGACGCTAACAACCAACAAGACAAAAATGAATGAACCCTAACTTGGGAAATTTCCTGCAAACTAAAAATGTAAAGATCGAACATCTTCAAAAAGACGCAATGTCAGTGACAAGTATCTAAGACAACAAATGGGTATTGTAATTTTACAACCCTTTCAACGTTACATAAATTAGCAACACTAACGTTCCATTGACAATTCAAAACATTAACCCGGGTCTTACATTCAAAAGACTCCCTCGTTCGTTAACCACAAACGAACGATTTCATGTCGCCACGCGTAAGTTAAAACTATACTATTTTCAGAACGTGATATGACTCAATAACAATTTCCAAATATGAAACATGGTGACAAAGAGTAAGAAAAGTGAGATAATGAAGTAATATCTTAGTACATTTAGCCCTGAATTTCGGAAACATTTTAATAAACGAAACTACGAGTCTTGACCTGCATTTTAACAGGACACAAGTTAGTTTTAAATCGCCAATTGTATTCATTAATACTGCCTTGAACACGTTCACACATCCCCGCAATGTGGTAGTCACGACTTGCAGGAATTCGGTGTAGTCGCTTTGTAAAGCGTTATAACCATACAAGCTTTACGTGGAATGAAAATCAAAACTGTATGATTAGAAAATGAAGAGAATCAATTATTGCAAGATATTGTTGTACTCAAATGAGTACGCTTTAGAAGAAGAATGTGCAGCGTTCAAATGTGATGGGATTAACTCGCGATTCTGAACGTTAACCAACGCAAAAGTAGCATCAGTCTTTGCTTCATGTTACCTAAGCAGAGATTTTAAGCAATGTCAACACTACATATAGAAGTGCCTATTTTATTTAAAACGTGAATCATGAACTGATCATGCGTTGCGCGCCCACGCTTGTTCAGTTCAAAGAGTTACACGCTACAAGATGCAGTAACGTCGTCTTCTGGTAATAATAAACGTTCGTTTACAGTACGCTTGCGAACGTAATTAACTGATTTCAACCGACATAAAATGAAATGCACAAGTCGAGAAATGTTAAACCGCTAATATGGACAGCAGGGGGCAAGTTCCATGGGTAAAAATTGGACAAACACTGCGATTTCATCTATCGGAGTCACCCTCCTGATCATACAAAATACTAATCGAAGTAAGTGACGTCACATTGTCAGAATCTTCATACCGAAAACGAGCAGCAGCAAGCATGAATGCGTGATAGCGAGCAATCCTTGTGTACGATTACATTGACAATCTTACATTGGAATAACTGAATAATATGAGAAAAATAGGAATAAATTCCGTGGGAAGCTCCTACATGCAAATATCTGTTGAGATCATCCGTGCCACACCGGCGAACACGTGTCATACAAATATATTAAATTTTACATAATAGAGAAATCTTACAAAACTATTTTTCGGTAGCTTCAGCTAATAACCATAGAACTCGATAAGTAATAATGTTAGAATTTTCATTTTTCAAATAATGTGTAGCGATTACTGAATGCTAGTACTGAAAACTAGCTTTGCGTACCGTCGCCCGTATAGCACACAACGCCTTGTCATATCGTGAAATAAACAGTACTGAATCCACGACAAAATATTCTTGCAGGAACCCTGATGTACGAATATGGCATTATTTCAAGTGTTATTTAAACTGGGAATTGCCAGTAGAATCTACTGAAAATATCTAATACCGTAACTTGTCAAATTCGAACACGTACGTAAAACAAGTAATTATAAACGAAATAAATTCAAATCCCATAAAAATGTAATAGTTCAACTACGGTATAAAAATTTCGACATGCTACAATGGCATATAATATGTAATTAGCCTATTGAAAATTTTTTAATTCAAGATGCACGAAAAATTTGTAATCTTACAGGACGTTTAAAAATGTTATGATTAACCGCCACCATTACCAATGTCATTAAGTTACATTGACATTTAATCAGACTAGTTACTCGAAATTAATAAGATCCTCAAACCTAAAAAAAGTACATCACATGTCCACAGAAAGTTGAATGAACCATATTGCGATGAACTTGGACAAGTGGCATTTATGAAGCTACTAGATTTTCGGCACTCAGAAGACTAGCCAAATACAAGCTTCAGTAATACATACACCGCTGTTTTCAGAAAACGTGCATAAAGCCAAAAATGAACTACCCTTCAGTATTCCAGAAATGCGCAGAGTTAATTGCGCCCACGCCAACTAATACCTACACACTATACAAAACTAAATACAGCTTAGCCAGCAGTTTCAGCAGTTACTGTCTTGGTTTGTGTTACTGTCGTTCGACATAAGGAACCTCTTGTGTACACCAAGTATGTGGACTTTAAGATTGCCCTTAAGAGCAGCACGGTAGGGACAAAACGGGCACGCGTGAGGCTTTTCTCCTGTATGTGTGAGCACGTGACGGCGTAAATCTTTAGGCGACCCAAAATATTTCCCACAAAAAAGGCATTTATGGCGAGAAGTTGGATGTAGGGCATTGACGGAAGTGCTTGAGAGCATCAAACCCGAGTCAGAGAAGCTATGTACAGATGAAGAGATGTCAGAAAACGAGGGGTGATGGCTTGACGAGCTATTGTATGCATCTGGAGGCAGCGCCGCTCCGTGCCTCACCACTCCTCTAATTAACTCCTGGAAGAGGAGTCGCGTCTTATACAATAGTATCTACTAAACACACAATAATGCACTCCCAAAACACACGTTTGCTTTAGTAAGCGTTTATTATATTTCTACACTCGTAACAGACAATAACGAAAGCACAAATTACAACTTAATTAGAGCACATGAATAATTAACAGTAATACATAAACACAATACACGAGTTAGAAGCTTCTCTGGTGAAGACGAAGTGACGCGCTTAACACGATACAAGTTTTTCCACTCACATTTCTGTCTTCACTTGGCACCAAGTCCGCTATCTTCATGGGAAGTGTAAACACTGATTTTTTCCGCGGGTTCACTATCGTAATAATCACTTGCAGAACAACTCGAGACAAACTTTTAGTATCTCCCACCCATTACGCCCAGTTTCCTGAAATTTGTATCAAGTTGTCCTGGAATAACTGATAGATCTAATCGTAATTTCGTTTCGTTAGAGTTTCCTTTCATTGAGTTTCATAAGTGGGATACCAAACACAGCAAAAATGGAAAACAAAAGCAGCGCTGAGGCCTGGTGTAATGCAGCCCACCCCCCCACTGACTCGTAAAATTCGATTTCCACCAGCCCTCTTGACCACGAGATGCCATGCAATACATGTGGGCAGCAACCCCACATTCCAGCTTTCATTTTTATGATTTAACTTCATTTTCCTCTGACAACTATAATGAAATTGAATCTCCATTTTAAGGTCAGACGTCAAACGTTCCCGTATATTGTATACGAATAAAATAGTTTTTTCTTTCGAAGCCTATGAAATGTGATTTCAAATTCGAATGTGAAAGGCAATATTTCACTTGGAAGAGGAAGGGTTGCTGCCAAACAAATATAATCAAATCTTAAGATTACGCACAAAAACAATACTAAAACTTGAGGATCTCTAACAGCCATTAAATTCATTTAACTATTATATTCAATATATTCATATATTTCATTGTAATACAAGGAATTATGGGAACATCAGAACATTCCAAATAAGGCGTACGATTATTTAGAGCTCCTCAATGTAGGGGCAAAATATCACTGAACTGATCATTATCTCAGAGAGCAAGTCATCAGCCGCAGAGCATACTTAATTGCTTTTGTTATGCAGATGCATCTTGCCACAATGTTTTTTTTTAAAGAAAGCTCTGCTATTCATAATTGAGTGAATTAACGAACGACCAAATTTAGAAACTTCCAAATGTCCCCAAACAAGACGAAAGATATTTGCAGCAAGATACACAGCATCGTACATAAGTGAATAACGAAATGCAAAATAAGTTTTCTTTTTAGAATGGCACCAACTTGCTGCTCTAAGGTAATCAAGATCGCTGTGTTGGCACGAACTTACTCTTATTTACTCTTCCAATTAGAAGACAAAAAGCTGAATCAATAAAAAAATTCAATTTAGTTGTTGACGGAGCAAATCTATAGCAGAGAGCTATCGAGCGCGAAAAAATATGCGCATTTTCGATCCAAGTACATGAAATTAATAGAAAAATGAGAAAATTCGAGCCAACACGCATCTTAGCAAGTGTTCCCTGAAGGCTTTGGTATGAAATGGTTCAAACTTACCGTGGTGGCCAGGGAAGCAGCAGACGTAGAGCTACGTAGCACATTAGTTCAGTTTTGTGCTCAATAAAGACTAGAGACTGACCAGTGAGTCTTGAGTAAGAGGATAGCAAGAGGATATGGAAATACTTTACTCTATCATTATTTTTGATTTTCTTTCGTACAAAACAAGTTTACTTTGGAATTTTATCAAATTGATTACTCAAGTTCATCATTACTGAAATGGGCACAAAGTGAGTTCAAGCTTTTAAATGAAGTTATATTCGTCACAAAAATTTTTGTCCAAAACATTTCAAATAGGACGTGAAACAATTATTCAAACATAATATTCACTTCAATACAACTTATTGAAATCAGAAAACATATTTCAATAGAAATAAAAAGCCTTCAAGGAACAGTTCAATGATCTCGCCCCTTAAAAATAGTCCCCTAGGCTCGAGAGGAAGGCAATAGGCAGCACACCACTAGAGAAATTGTCCTTGTTTGTTCATTCTCCACTCCTTGCTGAGTCCCGACACACGCACACTGACGCTAGGTCTCCAACGATAAAACTGCTAAGCACTTTTTGTTATTACTGCCCTGTCTAGTCACTTGCGCAAAGGTTGTTACACTGAAAACGTAAATTATCTTGTCACACACCTCATTGAAGCAGAGTAATGAGGCAAATATCACAACCCGAAAACCATAATCGATTCAAGGAAATTCGGTGGAGTTGAGAATATACTGCATATACTCATCCAAAAATACGATCTGAAGGTGAAAGACAATTGAGGCTATGCTGCGATTTCATTTCATTACATTTGAATTAACTCGTATTTCATTAATACAGCGTACATTAATTCAATTTCGAAAACGTTGAAAATGAACTTTCAAAAGAAATCAAAATAAAATAAACAACTCATGGTATTTAAAGTCATTACGAACTCATCAAGCGAATTTCATTTAATTTTCAGCTCAGAGTACATTGACAAAAATGTATTGAGTTACGACTTCGAAAATAACAGTCAACTTTTACTTCCGTTAAATTAGTTTTTAATAGACTTATAAAGGAAGCGTGGCTGCGGCCGTGATTCTAACAGCCGCAAGTGATCGCGTTAGGAACTCCGCAAGAAGAGGTATGAACAAGTGCCGTAAGAACGAAACGCACTTCAAAATAGCTTGCTCATTTTCTTTCAGACCTATCAATTCTCATGAACATTCCATAAACCTCGAAAGATACTAAACTTGTTATCGAAATACCATATTTCTGGCAATTGTCAGAAACTTAGAAAGCGTTTTTAATAGTTTGATAATGCGGCAATACTTCTAGAATTGAGCATGACCTCAAGTTTGAAGAAGTTGAAATTTATTTGATTCGCGGATTCGTGCAACGATTTTATAAACTGCATAAAATGGTAAGGCAAGTACAATCTTCAAAATTAATTTTAAATTTATGTGATTTTGCCAGAATATTTTCCAGTCTATGTCTGGTGCGCCTTTGGCTTGAAAAAGGCTGAAGAATTTCTTCATTATTTCATTACATTTTAGTCTAATAAAAGTTTCACTTGTACCATTTTTGAGCCATTAACGTTCAACAAAATAACCTACGAAACTGAAAACGACCGACAGTTCCGTACTTAACTCAATACTTTAACGAACAAGTCATTTTCAGACGGAATGAGACGTTACGTAAATAACCACATATTTACTGTCGGTTTTGTAATTTCACTCGACTTTTAAACGGAAAATCTCGCATATAGGACAAATGTGGATTATTGCTAATTTACTTCAGACACGCCAGTGGTCGATACAGAGTTTAATTTCCTGACGACGGAACTCAAGGACATTTTCCAGGTCTTCCTATTCTCTCCAGTCTCGAGCCAAGGGGGTAAATGAACGCAAAAGTATAGAATACTTACTCCTGGTGCATTTTGTTGACTAGCGCTCTCTGCTGAACTGAAGTTGAGATGAGGGAAGCCCACGTTAGAGCCATCACCTTGCCAACCGGCCAAATCGCCCTGTGGACCACAAGTTCATCAATGCCACATACGAAAATTCAATTAAATTTGTAACAACAGACATGCTTTCAACAAATAGGTCGAATCTTCTCAGCACTGATTATATGCATCACATTGTAGCACACACAAATAACTCTACGTAGAAGTTTCAATGCATTAAAAAGTATTCCGAACGAAACGTTCGTACACGAGCATTTCAAGAGAAGATGCACTCACCGGTTGGAAAGATGAAGAACCAGAGAAAGAAGAATGGCCAAAAGCACCGCCAGCCATGGGGCCAGATGCTGCTTGCTGCAGGAATTCAGGTAGGTCGTTGCTGAGGTCACCTCCATCTCCCGCAGTAGAACCTCCACCATCTTCCTCTTCTTTGAACGCTCCATCGTTACTGAGATCATAGGACTCCAAGTCAGCACTCCCTCCATCGTCCATTTCAACCTTGACAAAAGGCTCAGTCTGCTCTGCTGTGGAGTACGCTTGGTTGTTTGCGACCTCCGATGAATGAACGGCTTCTGCAGACGCGCCTCCTTCTTCACCAGGCTGTGACGTGCTCGTCTTGGGGGACGAAGCTACAGCAGGATCACTAGGTTGTTGTTTCTGGGGAGTTGTTCTATGATTTACAGGACTAAGAGGAGTTGAACTACTGGCAGGGCTCTTTGGTCTCGATGAACTACGGGCAGGCGAAGACTGTCTATGGTCAACACGGGCTGGTCTAACGTCGTCCCTTCCATCGTCTACTACATCACTACGTCTCTTCCTCTTAGCAGGCGGACTGCTACTAGTGTCATTCCTTCTGGATGGCTGAGTCTCTCTCTTCTTGGTAACAGGAGGCTCATCATCAGGCACAGCTAAGCCTTTTACTCTCAAACATTCTGCTGCTTTGATGAGGGTAGCTAAATCACTTTGGCGAACATTCACTTCGCCCAGGTACATGTAATCTAATAAGGCTTCTAAATCTTCACATTTTATGTCTTTGAGCACTATTACAGGATTTTTACAATTAGTCCGATCTAGCATAGCACTGAAGTAATCACTACAAGTAGATAAAACCAGTTTGTGCACACTGTAGAACTTTCCTTCACATGCCAGAGTTGCATCTGTGTACAGTTGCTGCAAAAGATAAAAATTTCAGTTGGTGAATGATTTGAATAATATAAAATAATGCATTTATTGTAACAATGCACTATTTTGTGCCACAAGTCAATCAAAAATTAACCTCATACCTTCATACATATAAACTAACTGACAAAAATGAACAATAAAATATTCTAACTTCCATTTAATATAAAAATATTAAAAGTCAAATGCAAGTCAAAAAGTTTAATAAGTGATGAGAAAAAACTATTTCATAGTCACAGACTCAAATAAACAAATACAAATCTGGATTACAAGCCACATGCTTGAGACATACATTTCTCAAGAAGTTCCCAAAAAAGCTTTCACTCTCCAAGCCATCTTCTATACTACTCAAATACCACAACAAGAAAATAAAATTCCCATTAAAAGCTACGAGGCATCAATAGTGGGAAATTTTGCTAGGAAATCAAGTATTAGTGAACTGCTTCATTGACATTGTAGAAAAAAATCGAACAAACACATGAGTAATATGACGTCACTGCTATAAGAGAATATTTTCATTGCGTCAATATCTTCTCAAAACTATCACCAACTGAGTACAATAGAAAAATGATACTGAATTTAGAATCCAAATGTTTCCTTCCTTACAACTTCATTTTCTAAAACAAATTCATTAATCAACTGCTAAACTTTCATGAATGAATAACAAAAATATCAAAATATTGAGTTGATCAATGTTTTCTTAGCTAAACTGAATCCTAATATAAAAAAATACCCTTTCAAGCATCTATTCTAATACTTTAAAAATTGGTGCAAAAGTTCTCTAAAAAAAACAAAAAAAATACTTCAGAAGTGAAAAAATTACAGAAATACATAATTCAAGTCCTAGACTGTAATAAAAAGTGAACTCACCTTATCACGAAGGATGCCCAGAACATGGATGAAAGTTGACCGGTGGTTGTTCCACTTTAGTGACAGTAACTCTTCCATGATTGTGAATTATCTGGAATGAAGAATTAATTATCAGTGAGGCAGACAAACTCAAAAAGTAGCATATACATCCATCACTGCACAAGCAACATATAAACAACAGCTAAAAAACATTCCACAGGCAAATATTCAACATTTCACAGTTAATCAATTGTGAAAATAATATGCACCAGTTTCAACTTAAATGTGAATAAAGTGTAAACTTTTACAGCATATAGACATTCCTTTGACATCATAGAATCAAAAACACCAAAGTCTTAATTCAATCATTGCACTCATTGTTCAACTGCAGGATTTGTAATGACCATAACTATGATTCAAGTTTCAGTGTTGTCACAGAGACAGTAAGCTGGAATACATCTACTTGTACTCCTTAGATTGCAGTGCACACCTCCAGATTAAAAACAAGTGGCGTCAGGAAGTGAATAAAAAACAAATTTATACAACGAAAAAATACCCCCAACCCCTTATCATCAATGAAGTGGTCGTTTCACTATGTGCAAGGTTTAATTTCATTCTTAACATTGCTACATTAGTATGACAGCACAGGATTTTAAATGTTTCATTATTATTGACTGAAATTTCTCTTCCATTTTTAAAATTTACTAACAAAAAATAACTTATTTTATGCTTAAATTTAGTATGATGGTATCCACAAAAATAATGAATTGAAATTTTTACAGCATCAACAATTGCATGAGACTTTATTAATGCAACAGTGTCATCTCATGCTTCTTATATGTATTTGGAATGCATTATTCAATTGGATGACATGATGAAATAACTTTAAAAACTGAGGGAAGAAAATCATGGCCACTCTTGTGTCAGCAATGAGACTCTTGTGAAGAAAGTCAAAATAAAGAACAAATATGCACTGAATACTTGAAACATCCATTTTAGTATCAAAAGCAAATGTCATGCAATATAATGCTTGCAAAGAGAGATACACATCCTCTCATGTAACCACTATCCTAAACATTGAGAATTGTGACTAACTGAAAATACACTGAATGACTATTTGCATATAAAATCATTGGCACAAGTGATGCAGTAAAGAATTATTATTCTTTCATAAATAAAATATGTGCTTATTGAGGGAAGATCACAGGACTCAGCAGTATCATACATTTTACCCCTTCCTGGAATTGCAGTTAACTTTTCTCATGCATACACTACTGAAAAGAACAAATAAAAAGTAAACAATTTTGTGTGCATGAATGTCCCTAAATAATTCACTTTTACACATTATTTCTGGTCTCTCATCAAACACTCCTTCTAGTGTTTCAATCTTATGAAAATGCAATTTACTTCTCATACACAATTTTGCTTGACATATGTTCATTTACCTTAGTATGAGTAAACCATCACTTCACTTTTCTACTTGACAATCACACTTTCATCTTGCAAAATTCTTTCTATGTATCGATATCACTATTCCAGTACTAAATATCACATTAAAACCTGTTGGTTCTAGTCAGAAGATGCATCAAACCATAGTCAATTAAATTCAACAAATTCCTTCTCATACTAATGAATAACCCACAAAACTGCTCCAAGCTTCCCTCAACATCTCTTCCAATACAACCAACTATCCCAATATAAACAACTGGCAATTAATTATGTCTAGTAAAGATACCATAGAATAACTTCCAAACAAACCCTTCAAACACTAGGATTGAAATCTACATTCAAATTAATTGGAATGCTTCAGTCATAGACTATTTTCCAAGTTTGTTCAATGACATGCATTCTGGTATATATTATCAAAAACAATATGCAAATACTTTAATGTTATCAATCCTAGTAGAGGATAATTTAGAAATATATTAAATAATGACAATAACCTAATGTGTCAGCTAACATTAATACTTTTCTAGATTACACAGAATTTGGGTATTACAACTTGCCAGAAATAACCCCACCTCAGATCTTTGAAGTTATAAAGAACTTCATAGATTAAAATGGTTTTAAACTTCACAGGGAGTTTGTAAGAGATGATTGCATTGTAAACAATTGGTACTGCAAAGTGTTGCACAATTTCACAGAACACAGAATGCTTTTCAGAAGTTTTAATATGAATTATCAAGATGCATGAATCAAAATATTTCTTGGAGCACCTACAAGAAGCTTCACCAAGGACACAATTTACAAATAGAAGCGAGATATACTTAAAACAATCCTTGCTATTCAAGATCACTGAAGCAATACAGCCAGATTACAGAACTACAGGTTAACTTCATTATTTTCCTGTGCATGCTATCCACACACATCTCAAGTTCTGTTAGTTTAGAGCATTTTTACTTGTATGGCAGCATCATTGTGTGGCAATTTTAGTGTGGTGAAATCAGATATTAGGATATGGAGCCTTTCAAAACAAAATCAGTCCTAAAAGTATGATTAAAAATAAATTGTTTGTACAATTCTATCTCACTTCAAGAAGCAATTAATCTACTGAAATCATTTGTAACATCTTTAATGCAATAGAAAATTAAAATTTTCTATTCTGAAACAAGCAGAAACTACCAAGTTATCATTCTAGGTTTGCGATAAGAAGATGCCATGATTTTAACATGAATACAACCCTAATCTCAAGGCATTTCACTTATCATACTACTGTAAAAATTAGTCTGCACATTTGGGCTTCATTCATATGAAACTACTCTACTAGAGAAATATTTTCTCCAGTTCCACAAGCATCCACGCTTTTGCAATGAAGAAAAAAACTTGATATTATTATAAAAAATTAGAAACCACAAAAAATTTTGGTGCATGAAAATTGTAATCATTCATAATTAGACAAGCTTGTATAAACCAATATTGGAGCACTAACTTACAAAAGACTTAATATTCTTGAAATAAACAAAGGCATTTTAACTCATAATGTTGAAAGGACACAAAATCACTTGAATCTTCATCTACTACATTAAAAAATTACACAATGAAAGTCCTCTTAATTGTAATACTGAGGTCATAACTAGTCTTCTTGGCAACAAGGACACTCTTATTAAACGATTTCTGAATCCTTAGCAGCAAATTATGATAAAGATTTTGTGAAGAGACTCATAAAGCTACAAACTTATTCTGACTTGCCTCATTGAACTGCTGACACCAGTATAAATACAACATATACCTCTATACAGGCTACTAAATCAAGGTTTGAAGTGATAGAGCTCCTTTAATAGGATTAGCTATACTCAATACCTGTCCTAAAAAAGCCCGCCAAAAACGCTCTCTAACTTTCATAGCAAAATGCTTTGAAACAATGAAGTACTGTTGCTGCACCCTGTACTAAATAGTGTAGGACAAAAAGCACAGCAATTCATGCAGTGTCTGAAAAATTTACAACGAAAACTTTCACAATTTCTGATCTAGTATCTAAAAAGAATTTCCTAGTTTTCAAATGTATGCTAGGACTCTTTAAAATAATATAAATGCATAAATTTGCCCAGAAAGTAATTTCCTTTTACTCAATTGCCTAACTTTACAAAAATGTTCAAATCTGAACAGCGTTCCTAGTACAAAATGCACTAAATTATGATTGACAAATTTATGGTACCATAGCAATAACTGGGATGTCATTTAATCGTCAGGAAATTATCTCTTACAAGCATACTTTAGGGATGAATTTAGTAGCTATCAAGCTCGCATAATAATGTATTATAATTCATGATCTCAATAAAAAAACAAAAAGTTTTAGTTCATTCGTCAAACTATGAACACATATCTTTAAAGAATAAAGTAGCTACTGTTCTCATAGAATGGAAAATCTGTTGTTTCACTAAGATCAACACGACACTTCAGATTCAAAAGAACTAAAGATTCATACTGAATATTCCATAGAACTCCTCACCTACGTGATAGTCTGACTACAAGTTATATGAAAGTGGTAGGATCAAAATAAGCTTTATTACCTAGACGCGTTTACCTTCAACTCAGTAAAATCAATAGTGACGAGAAATCCCAAGCTTCAAGCGACTAGACGCTTAGCTGGCGCATGCGCACTTCCCCTATCACGGCCATCGAACCGACGCCATTGCAAGAGGCATCTACACATCCATATGTTGACATTTTTCATATAAATAAATCGCATGATTAACTACACACCTAATGGTAATTATGTACAAGCTGTAACAGACGGCTTCTACACAAATAATTACTACATACCTATGAGAAGAGTTCCTAAATGCTTCAGCCGTAGCAGCACGGCCCTTCCACCAGCCACTCCGTCACCAACTAACACAAAGACTTTCGCCCAGCGTCTCCCGCGCACCAACCGGCTCAGAGTCCCCCAGTTCTACCCCACACGCCACGAACCCGCTTCAACTTTCCCCCAATATGCTCCCCAAACGCTTCAGACACCCCCATTTCTCCCACACGCTCGGCCGTTGCGCATGGCAAGCGAGCCATACAACCAGGAGCCGCAACCAATGAGCTTTCCCCACGCGCTATGCGCAGCTGCTCCTCAACCAATTGGCAAGCCTCGCCCCATCACCCCAACCAACCGTCAACCCATCACCACTCGCTCGCAGCAGCGGACCCCCAAACCCCCACCAACGGTCGCACCCCCTCTACCCCCGCCCTTCACCACTACACGCTCACCTACGCCTTCAAGCCGTCCGCCATTACGGATGATCTTCCTCAAATAAAGAGAAATATTATCTTGGCATTCAAATGACTTTCTTCTGCATAAAGCTAAATGAATAACCTTATAA
>VCRD01000034.1:374869-450290 GCA_006783055.1 Trinorchestia longiramus | reverse complement strand
TTTATTAGCATCATATTATATCTACTACTTACTTCACGTCATTGAAGAATTTTGACGTCGCTTCTGATCACCTATTACACAAGGAAAAGATAACAGAGCCGCTCTGACAAATGGTGGTGGCTGGCGCAATGGAGTCTGGTGACGCGCAGGCGTGTAACCACCTTCGATGGAAAAGCCAAAAAATTCTATCATGTGTATTTAAAATTGCAATAAGCTATAAGCCACTTTTACTAAACTAACTTCTATGTACTATAGAAAATTTATAGAAACTTGAAATGAGGAAATCGACCAATTTTTCGAGTAGAGACTGTATATTACACAATTGTTTCAATACTCTTATTATAGACGTTAATGATATTTTACGGTATATATAAATAACAATTTGTAATTAATTACTTCTCTATACATGATGTATTTATTACTATATCAGGTAACACAATTAATCGATATCCTATGTAGGCACTCGCAGGGTTAATTACAGAGTTTTGCATGTTTGCAAAATTTCTGGAAACTATCAGCCTAAAAGTATAAGTATAGATATATTTTTATACATCTTTTGAGCTACTACGTATTATTTTTTGCTATTATTCTAAGATAATAAATAATTTGGTGCTATCTGATAACCGCCTTAGGGCTTTGAACTGGAAAGTCGATAATTAAACTCTCTTAAATAAATCCAATGTATTGAAAATTCTTTACGGTACAATATATTTAAAGAAAATAAAGTATGACGAGTTATGAATGCAAATTGATGTGTGAAATGATTAGAGCCAATATATTTCATAAATTTTAGGCGACTAGAAACATCATTCCTTTCTTCTACAAGATGGCGGTTGCGTAACGCGTTGGTGTCCTAGAGACGTGCGTGACCAAGTGAAGAGCAGTGCTTGAAATTCTCTAACCCTGTATTAACTGATTTAAGTTTAGAAAAATTATGCTTGTATCGTACCTCTTCGATGAAAGATGTAAGTAATTGATGAACTATTTGGAGGGAAATATGCTTAGCGTTAAAATACTGATTTGAAACGGGTTGACGTGGGAAGTCGCTAATCGTGTTCTGTTTTCACGTTCAATATTTTTTTCTTGCTATAATTGACTTACTGTTTGTTGTTCACTACGCTGGTATTAACTTATAAAATTGTTAAATTTACTAATAACAGTTTGGTGCACGAGTATAAAATTGAATTAATTGAATTTCACTTCCAAGCTTCAGTCGTTGTAGTAGCTTCATGTAGCTCCAATATCTGAACTTTCCATGAAGGCAAACAATTTATAGCCACATTAATCGAATTTATTTGGGATGTTTATTTTTCTAGTTCTGACCCATTAATGTAGGTGTATGGGGATTTTTTCTTATCAAACCCATTAATTTGTGTATGTGGATTTTGCCATTGATTTTTTTCTAATTGCTATCAATTGAAGTATTATACATAGTTTCACCTAATAGTCTTTGTTAAGTGTTGAAGTAAAGTTGTGAAGATTATTTAGAACAAATTAATTCAGGTTACTATATATCTTTATAGAATATTCTGTAAACTTGTTACAGAATACTTGTTGTAGTTATGTTATGAAAAAAACCTTGTTTGTGATTTTCTTGCTAATTTTTAACTCTGACCAGAGCACAAAATTTATATGTGGAGACTCAAATGTTGATACTTTGGCCAGAAATAAATGGAGGTAATGCAAATACTTTTGAAACATTTTCCAGTCTTTAAAGATTGCCAGAAATGTTGAAAATTTTCCCTCTTTGATATTTGGTCACAAGAGAAGATATGTTAGTATTGTATTGTATTGATATTTGGTTAGAAGTAGGAAGATATATTTGAGAGAAGCAGAAAAACATTTGAGAGGCAACTAGAGTTTTGTTGAAAGAACATTAGTTTGGATAATTAGGGTTCCCACTAAATGAAGGAATATAGGTTTAGAATGTTGAAACTAAATGTTTCTTAAAATAAGATTCATGTTTATGAAAGGATGCAATTGTCATGTGTGTAGAAGAAAGCACTGGTAGGTACTTAGATATATGTAGCTGTTATGTTGTGTAGTCAAGGTAAAGAACATATTGTGCTTTCAATTTTCATTGCACAAGAAAATTTTTTAAAATCTCAGACCATGTTAATTTGTAATAAAACTGTTATGATCTGAAAATGTTTTTTGTTATTTTTAGAGTTATTTCTTGGAGATCATATAAGCTTGAATATTGTAATGTATTATTTGTTACTGAGCATTTTAAAGAATTCTTGTCAGCTGCTGGCAAGTCCATAGCTTTCAGTGTGCATGTTTTAAATTATAATGAGGGACATTTTTCCCCAAAAATACATTGAAATAAGGGAAAATTAAGAGGACTTTAATTTTTCTGCTTGACTGAAATGACACTGAGGAAAATTTGACAGGTTTTGCAACTGATATACTGAGATAGTTTCAAATTCATTATTGAAATGGGGAAGTAATTGACTAAGTATTGACTAAACCAGGAAAGTAAGTATAGTAAGAGTAAACAGTATAGTTTTAATGATTATGGTGACACATTACATATGGATTCTACCAAGGTTTAAATTAAACATTGGTATTAGTACAGTATAATATATCTATCCTTGGTTGTCAAAAAATGATTACTTGATGGGTTTTGCTTGTGTGAAAACTAAAATGCTAACTGCTAACATTCTTATCATAATGAATATTTCCAGTGCCAAAAGCATATGTGAAAGGGCATTACATTTTTACTAGATTGGATAAAGAGCTTCAAGAAAGCTAAATTGGTCAGGGTATGAATGCTATGAATGAAAGAGAACAATGTTTGTGTATAAATTTTATAAAAAAAGTATTAGTCATGTTCTGTTGGTGTAGTAATTAGTGCAGATGCACTGTGCTAAATCAGCAGTCAACTCTGGCTAGTGCTGAGTTCTGCTAACAGATTCACTTATTATTGAATCAGCTGCAGGGAGATAAGGATTTATGAGGAGCACAAAGAATGAGAAATTTTTTTGTAGAGTTGGTATCATATTCTCCATTCAAATGATATTCACCATATTGTGTATGAGTGAAAATCGCATGATATCAGGTTAGGTTTATCAGCTAACATTAGCTTTGTATCAATTGATACAGTAACACTATAAGAATTGGAAGTGACTGATCATTTTATAATAGTTATACATCACACCAATGCATTTAAACTGGGTTTTCAGCCAAAAGTTTTTAATTCTGTGCACTAATTGAAAAATTAAGTAACATATGACATCTGATAATAAATAAATTGATTCAAATGTTTAATGAGAAAAGAAATCTAGTATTTGTTTGCCTTGCATGAAATTGGCTTTGCATTGCTAACCTTGCATTTTAATGCCCTTGGTAGCATATAAAGATAGCCATTTCTTGTTGCTGTGATGACTGATGCAAGGGAACTGTATGTTTGTGAGAACAAGTGTAATTCCTTGTGAAGACTGAATAGTTAATCGATGACTGAAAATATTGCTGGAAATATAAGGTTTGTATTTTATACATGTTTGAAATACTGCAAGCAAGAAACTAAATACTATTCTATCTGTAAGAAATCTTAAGGGGAGACTCCTGAGGCAGTTGCCTTCAAGGAACTGTATTTGGTTCTATCTTGTGTAGTTACTGTTGAGGATATAGGAGACATGAGATGCACTTAGAGAATTTTGTTGATAATACCACTTGTGTAATACATGGAATAACCAAGTGTTCTCTCACTTGTGTAGTACATGGAATTACTGAGTGTTCCCTCACTTGTGTAATACATGGAATTACTGAGTGTTCCCTCACTTGTGTAGTACATGGAATTACTGAGTGTTCCCTCACTTGTGTAGTACATGGAATTACTGAGTGTTCCCTCACTTTGACTAAAAGTGGAAGCTCAAGGGAAAATGGAATAAATTGTTGAAGTAGTCTTTATATTGGTTTATTTTATATTTAAGTATTTCAGAAAGTTACCTGTGGGTAGATGTGATTATTTTTTTCTTGGTAGTCTAATAAATATTCAAAAATATCAATAGGTATTAACAAGTGTTTCATAGTATAAGTAGGTTGTGTAACATTATTTTTCATTCAATATGTTTTTCTCCAGTGTTTGTTAGAAGTTAATTTGATTTTTGATCATACATGTAGACTAAATTTAAGAAAGGTTTCAACATGCAGAGTCAAATTAATCAACATAAAAATGAAGAGCTTGACTAATTCTAGAGCTAAAACAACTTTCAAATAGTAAAAATTAAGTCATCATTTGATTAGTGTTGCAAAAGTTTGTAAGAGAAAAATGTATTACTCATACATACTCAATATGATTGTTGATAAAGTCTTCCTCTTAGTTACTGATCTTGTATGCTTCCTTCACCAATTCTTGAATGTCTTTTCTTGATATGAAAAGTGTTACACAACCTATTTTCTGTGTCATTTCTGTCTCAGTCATGGTCAATTTGGAATATTATAGCAAAACAGCTACTCTAAAAGATATTAAGGAACTAGCCTCTCCCTGGAGCATTTCAGCTGGAATATTGTAAGAGACAATGCAGGTTTTTATGCAAGTTGGCTCATAGGAAAAATTTTAGTATTATTAAACCCTGTCATAGATGAAAGCAACTTGAAGGAGGTAAGCCTTTCATTATCTCTGTGTATAGGGCATGGCAACACAACTTCCTGTTTTTCAAAGGAACTGTCTTTGAAAAAAGGAAGTTATGTTGCCATGCCCTGCATCAGAAAAACAGTGTTGTTCAAGGGTGGGTTAGTTTTAAAAACTTTGTTTGAAGTTTCACCTGCTGGTGGAGTACATATTAATGCCACCTTCCTGAAGGCATAAAAACAAGAACATTACCCTGAGTACAAACTAGATATAGCTACTCAATCAGATTAAGGGCCCTTGCATCTTCTGCCACAGGAAACTGGAGTTCAAACATGAGATATTGACTCTTAAGCTATAAGTATAGAAGTTATGCTTCTATATTTTCATAATACTATAGCAGTTTGAAAATGAATTTATTTAAACAGACAAACTGCAATGTCAGAAAAATATTTTGTATTCTATGTGGTTACTGAATGAACTAAGCAAATGATATTTAGCTACATTCTCATAAGATACAGTAATAACAATAAAGCACTTCAATATAGAATGACTTATATAAAAGTGAGCCAAGATAAGATTTTCTAAATAGTATAGTCTGAACAGTAGGAATTTGTCGGAGCAAATTGTGACTGACACAGACACACCACTTTGTCTGTAGCTTGTTATTGCTGTTAAAAAATGGATCCTTGACAATAATGTATGCAATCTTAGCATGGAAACATTCTGAACACCAGCTTACATTTTGAACAAGTTATTAAAGTTGAGAATCTAGTATCACCTCTTGCCATTGATGCAGTTTAAAAACTTTTTTGTAACATAGATTTGCTGAAATTGCACCAAATATTGTATCCTTGTATTAGATCTAATGTAATTACTGATTTACCTTGCACCCTGCATGATTGATATATTAGAGTGAACATTGTTGATGAGATGCAGCATTTGCCTACAGAACGCTATGGAAGAGCTACTATCCCTGAAGTGGAACAACCATCGGTCCACGTTTCTTCACATTCTCGCAGTTCTGAGGGACAAGGTGAGTTAATTTTGAGCCACCGTAATTGATGTAATGAGTTGACCTGCTTCTAGTGTTCCAGCCATGAATGTAATGTTGCTGAGCTGTGAAGGAAATTGTTATTTGTTCCTTAGGAGTGAAAGCAACGGTTGTGTCATTTAAACTGCCTCTGAAATTTAAGTGAAATTGTTTCTTCTTGAATTTGCAATGAAGTTTTGATGAGAATTTCTGTATGGCAGCTTGAGCACAAACATTGATTTGGTACGAGCAGATTGTTCCTGAAACACTCGGTAAACTTCACTATCGGTTGCAAAATATCAACAAAAGCATCATAAATTTGACTATTACTTATCAATGGTGTGTTAGTATCCGTTGTTTCAGCTGGTATAATATGTACGTGTGTTGGTTTGAGGGTTTTTAAAACTCTTAAAATAATAAATATACGAGCTTCATCTTACAAGTACATGAGGTGGATTTCAAAACTCCTCTCAGGGTGTGCCAAGGCAGTCCTGAAGTGTCATTAAGCTTTGTGATAATATGGTTCTTAATGTTATGTTGTGATGGAAGTAAACTGCTATGTGAGGACTTTAGATGTTTAATTACCTGTTATATTCATATGTTAATGGATTTTCTTTTTTGTTCAGCAACTGTACACAGATGCTACGTTGGCGTGTGACGGCAAATTGTACAGCGTTCACAAGCTGGTGCTGTCCACCTGCAGCGACTACTTCAGCTCCATGCTAGACAGAACGTCTTGTAAAAACCCCGTCATTGTGCTCAAAGACATTAAGAGTGATGACCTGGAAGCATTACTTGACTACATGTACCTGGGCGAAGTCAATGTGCGCCAGAGCGATCTCTCGACCTTGATCAAGGCTGCTGAGTGTCTTCGTGTTAAAGGGCTTGCTGTTGCTGACGATGAACCTCCTCCTAAGAAACCCAAACCAGATACTCAGTCAAAGAGGAGCGAGTCCACGAGTAGCCCTCCTGCTAAAAGGAAAAGAAGAAGCGACGTTGTAGATGACGGAAGAGATGATGTTAGACCACCTCGCGGTGAACAACATAGACAGTCTTCTTCTCCTGTCCTTAGTTCCTCAGGACCAAAGAGCCCCGCCATTGGTGCGCCTAGCTCGTCTAAGATAAACTCCAGTAATGTGAATACGAGAAATAGTGTAGAAGAAGAACCTAATCTTCCTAAGAATAGTAATAGCAATGATAGTTTCGTCGATACTGCACCTTGTATAAAAGTTGAAATCAGTGACGAGGTTGAGCGGCCTCCCGATGATGAAAGCAACCTCGACGGCAACACTGGCGATATGGGCGAAGAATTATCGGACTCGTACGGACTAAGCAGCGAAGATTTTAAGGAAGAAAATGATCAAGATGGGGGTGACCTAAACAGTGACTTGCCTGAGTTCCTGCAGCAAGCTACTGCTGGGTACCAGCACTCTTCTTTTGGTGGTCCATCCTTCCAAAGTGTGAGTATACGTCAGCTTTTCCCTTTGCCTCTGGAGGTGTAGTCATGCTTTTTAGAATTGTTTACCTGTTCATTAAAGTAATGACAGTCTGTTGACTTGTAGCAAAGTTTATGGTCTAATGATAATTCTTATGCATTATGCATTTTTATTAACCGTGCAGTGCAGGCTTATGTCAGCGGGGTTTAATTGGACAAGGGAGATTGTGTTTCTAACACGTGAAACCAGTTCCCTGCATATGTTTTTAACCGTTTTAATTGTTTGAGAATAAATTTTTTTTATAGAAGTCACATGTGTATCAATTACATAACTATTGACCGGTTATTTATTTTGTGGTAATAGCATTGTATTTTGTGACAGGACATGCCTTGGCAAGGCAACGAAGACAACGGTAGTGGGAGCAGCAGCAGCTTCAACACAGCTGCTGCGGCGGCCGCTGCTGCTGCCCAGTTTGTCTCACAGGACTCCTCACAAGGCACAACAGGGGTGAGTGTCTCGTAGTCCTCTTACGTGTCTTATAACGCTGCTCTTCCTCCAACTCAAGTGCTCATTAAATTAAATCGATTAATTTCTTTTAGTACGTATGCTCCATTCGTGTTCACTGGGAAAGCTCAATTGGTCATGCAAATCCTGATTAATGGATCGAGTTTCATTCATCTTTCTTGACGATTGTATGTAAAATTAATGAATTCTTTTTTATTTCGAGTTTCATGCATCATAGTGATGTCCTTGGCTCACCGGTGGAGCTTAGACCTCATAATTGTCATGCTGATACTTCAAAGTTGTGCAAGACTTCGTCTTCTTGAAAATTTGTCATCTGTTCTTGAACATGCAAATATATTTCCAAAGTGGGAATGTTTTTATTTTTGAAAAAACTTATGCACGTGGTTTGAATTCAGTTTTCATGCCGACAAATTGTTGCGGCGTATAAATGTATCAAAATGAACTAATGACTTCACATTTTAAAATTGGTGACTTTTTGATAGCTCGCTTTTCGGTGAGATGTTGGCCAGTCAGTGCGAGGAAGAGCAGTGTTGTAATAATCAGAAGCTGATCACTGGTGAGATCTAACACAATCGTCGCTATCTTCACAGATGTAGTTCTCTCTTATCGCTATATGCTTCCTAATACAATGTTTTTTTTTTGTTGCGATGTAGTAGTACGCTTTAATTGTATGAGGTTTTCAGATTTTTTTCGAGTCGAAGTTTGAATTCAATTCAGAATTTATGTTCAGCTGACACCCAAATTATGAGCGTTTTAGTTCAGAGACTCAGAAAAGTTTCATTTTTAAGTTAGTTAGCTTACATGTGTTGCCAGAGACGTGTCTAGGAACGGATTCAGGCTCGCTGCTCTGTTTATCCCTGTGGCCCAATTTAAGATAAATTTCAACCAATGTGCTAAAAAGAGATCAGTCTGAGTCCTGTCAATTGCTTCAACATGACCTCCTAAGTCAAATTTCTCAAGTCGAGACCGTTGAAATTAAAATTACATGAACAAATCAGATTATTTTTGGACTAACCTAATAGAAGTTGCAGTATATCATGTAACTGCTGAACTGTGTTTGTGCTAGATCTAATTTTCTTGCAGTAGTAATACGGCAGTACTTGCTGAGATAATAAAGCGGAATCCGAAGCGGCTTGTGTTGCTTGAAGGCACATGTTTCTGTATTAAAACTTAAATCATTTTCAAACTAGGGAATTTCCAGCCCTGTCTTTCCCGTTCAGTCTGAAATTCGTTTTCTATGAAGTAACATAAAAGCATTGAGACCAGGGTGGCGTCCTGACTGAGAACGATTTATTATGAGAGCAAGAATTACTTCGCGCCTCGGATGAGACAAATAGGTGAGCATTATTGCGAGATGCAAGTACATATGCTCGTGTTTTTCAAAGCCTTGGGGTCTGACGTGCATCCAAAACAACATTTAATTTGGCAATTTCTTAACGAGATTTTGTACGTTTTTTGAGTCACAAAGAACTTTGTTTATGCACGCACGTGAAAATTTTTCAATGAGGCTCTTGGAAAATTCGTACCGTATTGTAGCGACTCCTAAAAAGAAGATAGCGACGAGTACGATTCACATGTAGTTCTCACTACTGATCAGTTACCAGTTTTCAAGGGACAACTACTAAAGAAATTCGCGATTGAAGTTATTCATCTTTTTACCAATTGATCAAAGAAGTAAATGTCTTTGCCCTTTCTCGAATTTCTTAAGTAGTTGCACTCTCCATGGTGTGTGAATTTTTTTGACTAGTGTCTTGACGCAAAAAAAGTGTCTGCGAAAATTCTTACCATTTACTATCATTTGAGTCATGTAATCTGAAAATTCGTTGTTTCGGACGCTTATTTTGATTATCAATTTTGAAATAGTAGACCCAGCCATGATGACACTGTGAATATGCGTGAGTGATGCTAAGTTGTGTCAAGATACGAGTTCCTCTGTAGTAGCGGTGTAGAAATGAAGCGACTTGACACTTCGCTCCTAACATTAACGATCAAACCTAAGTAATTTCCAATTTCATTTCATTCAAGAATTGATTGAAATGAACTGGCGTTCTTGTCTCAGTCGCTTCACGTATTCCAGTATCGAGGTGTTGTGTGGCGTGCGGACTGGATGTACATTGTTCTCAGATTAACAATGTCAAGTTCAAATGGTTCATTTGTTGATGAACGTGTTTAATAATATATCATTAATATCAAGTTAATTACGATGTAACCATTTTTGAGTTCTGTACAAGTTTTGAAACTTGATTAAAAGGTGTGTATTTGGATCCGCCATATATCGACCCCAATATATTTTGCATAATTCCTTCGTCAGCTTTATGTTCGTCTATATAACGGCTATTGCCTAAGCCCAAGTCCTAAGCCGCACAGCATCACTCGGGATAAAATGGTCGCCCCCACCATTTGAATGCAGGTAAGGATATCACGGTGGGGACTGACCTATTTAAGACTTCGGAAGAGGGTGAGCTTCTCTCTTTGTACACTCGTGCGCGTTCAGAAGAGAAATGCTCTTCGTATTTCATCTGCGGATTTATTGACGAATATCTTTTTAAAATATTTATTCTGTCGAGGTACACCGCTCTTCCTTTGTCTTAATTCATGTTATGTTATTGGTAGCTATTCTATTCATATGATTGGAAAGGAGATTTTCATTTTTAGATGTGCCACTGATTGTACATTCAGAGCTACTGGCCCCGTCATTCGTTGCTGCTAGTGTCATTTTTTGTATCTTATGAAGCACCATTTTATTGCGTGCAAATAGATGTTTGGCGTTGCCTTTAGTGCTCTGTTATTTAGTTGCAATTTGCTATTCATTCAACTACAAACGCCTTGACGGAGGTCAGTGGTGGAGAAATGGTCTCCTACTAAGTGGTTTCAAGTGTGTCATGAAATAGTGTGTTAAAACATAGGCGGAAATATCGACACGTAGAATTCTTTTTTCATCTTTGCCTCTGTTATTTTAATGCAACGTGTACAAGCGATTAATTATAACACTAGAAATGGAAGCGGCTCACTGAAAACGCGTGCGTCTGTAACATCTTAATGCTCTTCTATGTATAGCAACAATTCTAGTATTGTAATGTTGCTACTTTTTGGCAATGTATTGATAATCAAAACTTTTGAATACTGAGCGAAGTCTTTTCTCTTGATGCTTAAGCTGTGTTTTAGATTTAAAAGCTGTCGTTCGAAAAATCTTCGTGAGAAAATGGTATCCCGCTATACTTTTACTGTATTTAGAGTCATTGATATTTTGTTGACAAAGTTGAAAAGTTGAATTAGTGAAAATGTTGCAAGCTTATGGACGATTTTCCTGTTGTTTTCTATTGTTGTATTTATATTTACCCTCCGTCCTTGGTACGGTGAATTTACTGTTCAGATATGTAAAGTGGTGAAGCCTCTTCGTTGAACTCGATGCCACTAAGTTGTCCCTGTATTTTTGGTCGCGAATTGCTCATTTTGTAGTACTTTGTAACTCTTAACTTTTCTAAAGTCCTCTGAAATGCACGGATTGCGTTGTGTAATGTTACACTCTTATGACGCTGTATTTAAATTCACAATTAGGCGTCGTCTATAAAGATGTCCTTCGTAGTTGCCTGATTATGATCTTGTGCTGTATTCTTCACAGCTACTTGTGTTGTACTAGCTTCGCAGTTTTCCGACAGACAAAAAGCTTTTTTCTTGTGCTCTTCAATGATAAGCTTGTTGCGTTTCTTAGGTATGGAGGTGAATATGCACGTTGAAAGTACTTTATCTGAACGTTTGGAGGCTTAACCCATTTTGTAGAAAACGATGCAACTCAGATAATGTTAATGAAGAAACCTCAGTTCATTAATTTACTCTAATGAATGGGTGTACTGGTATGACGTAGGTGCGATTGTCCATTATTTACTTCATGAAATAACTCGCCATGAAAACTGGGAAGGTTTTTAAAGTAGAAATTACTCGATAAAGTAACTCGTTGCTTTGTTATTATCTTTTAAAAGCTTCAAGTACCTCGCGCATAGCGTAGGAAATGACATATGCACTCTATTAAGCTTCGCCTATTTAAAAAAGTGCGAGATAACTAAATTTTTATTGTAGTTCGATGTAGAATTTTCAAGAATAAGTTGATTAGCGTCACGACCGACTGTGGAACTTCGAGCCAACATTTTTGATTTCACTAGTTGGTCAATTGTAAAAAAATTAATACTCGGAGCTAATTAGAGTATTGAATTTTGTTATTGGGATACGGAACCTGATGAGTGGTCAATACTTTCCATCCCTCAATCGGATATTGTGAACATGAACAAAAGGTTACTTAGCGAACTGTTTGCTTGATCGCGTCCCAAAGCATGTTTTGATCTTTGAAATGAAGTTGCAGTGTATTTTTTTCTTTTTGAAACACTGCCTCACTTGAGTAACATTCTGAGCCGTGTTATAGCAACGCTTTAATGATCATAATTTAGTGAACTTTGACGCATTAATACATAAATTTGAAAAATTGGTGGACGTCTAAAATGAAAAGTTTTGATTGTATTGAAAATTAACTAATGTCCAGCATAATTGGTATCCTTATTATTGGTCTCTCCTAGTGACCTCTCTGTCAGTGTTCGAAATTTGGTATTGGCTAAATGCACAATTCTAAGATGGTCTACGCATGCGAACATGTCCGCTGCCAGACGTTTCAGATTTGCGATTTGAAATAAAATTGTGAGTGGAGAATAAGCTTACGACGTGCGCTGAGCGTGATTACTCGATATATTACTTGCTACGTGTACTTTCTTTTTACAACTCGTATAATGTACATGACATACTATTTACAACCCGTGTCTGGTATTCATTCAGTGAGAATATTTCACCTCGTCTTATAAATTGATTTGTAAGAATAGAAATCTAATTGGTGAAGGCTTTAAAAACCTGTTGAACTTTGTTGCAGATACATCGAAGTGCGTCGTCTCGCGATCGCATTTTTTTATGTTCAGTTCTATGATGCTTTGTGTTCACAATTCCTTGGATTTTAAGGCTAGTGATCTCGTGTCTTGCGCTCTTGCAATTTGGATGTTTTTAAAAATTTGAGAATCGTAATGCTGCATTTACTCATGGTTAGTTGGTTAGCAAACCGCTTGAGTGAGGTGGTTGCGTTCAGTTCATTCGTTATTTACGCACTGTTCACTTGGTATAGTACGCCGCATTTAACGTTTGTTGTGTCCTCCGCAGGTGTCAAAAATGTGCTCTGTTCTAGGGAATCCTTGGAAGCTTAGATCAAAAAACCTGAATGATCTAGTGACAACGGGTTATTATGTTAAGCGTTGAATGACGATCAGTAAACATTAGTAAATCATTTCGATTTGAAAATTCTTTCAAACAAAGGACAAGTTGTGCTTCATATATGGACAAAGGCTTCCAACCTAAACTAACTTGTTACAGATTCATTTAGTGTTTTTTCTTTGAATATTTTCCAGTTTCATATCTTCAAGTTGCTGTAATATCTCATTATCTCCGTTGATCTCGGGCTGTTATTTGCGATGTATTGCAATATTTTCTATTGTGCTATTAAATATAGTCGAACAAATTTCAAGTGTATTGAATACATCCATGTATGAAACGATAGCACAATATAATGCCAAAAATATTAGGGTCAGAGGAGTTTCTATAACACATTCGTATTAGACTTTTATCTGATATGTTAGATTCTGTTTCATGTGAGAACGACAACCTTGCTTTCTGATTGGGTATAATTACTTTCCGACAAGTTCTTAATGTATTTAGAAAGGTTTAGAAAGGTGAACATTCTTCAATTTTCTTTTAAGAATTGTTCATTTTATGACAGAAGGTATCAGTTTGGAAAGAAAGTGTCGTTTTTTCTTTACGATACATTTAATTTCAAAAAATTGAATAGTTTACCTTTTTTTAATGGTACTTCTCCATCGTTCAGCCAGCATTTCAATGCTTCATTTGAAAAAACTGGGGATTTTGAAAAGAAAAACAGATCGAGACCATTTAGTTGTACGGAATGTTGATAAATATTATCACTCAAGTGACGTTGCAAAGACAAAAAAAGATAGTAACCAGATCGAGCGTTTTCAGGTGAATAGAGTGGGCGAAGTAAAACTTTCAAATTGAAACGCATGTTTTCCCCGAGTGATTTTTTTTGTATGCGGTCTTCCATTGTCATGTTCAAGCAAAACGCATTTCCTATTAAACAATACTGGTCTTTTTCTCGAAGTGGTAGTTCTCTTGGATCTCCAAGTTGCTAGCAGTATTTTGGAGCTGTAATTGCTTGGTCGAGGTCTAATAACTCATAGTGAACTAGTCTCCTCTTCTCTTACCTTAAACAGAACATGATCTTTTTTGGGTGTAGTCTTCGCTCTAGAATTGGATTTAGATTTTGATCTTGACTCGATCACTGTGTTGCGTTGAGTGTTATGAAGAATAAACTTATCCTCCCAATAACAATTCTTTGCATAAATGCATTGCTACGGTTTTTCTAAAGGAAAGATGTGCAAATCTTTGGTTGCGTTGCGCGTCATTCACATTATGGGAACCCATTCTCCCAGTATTGAGATTTTTCCCTTGTTCATGAAGGCTTGAAATTATGCTCTTGTGAGTTGTATTGAACAGTTTAGCTAAATCGCTACTGGTGGACTTAAGGTTGGCTTCTGCTGCATCTTTGAGGCTTTATCAATTTACTTTAGTCTTTCTGAACACTTGCTGTTCTTGAGAGGAAAATCGCCAGATGAAAACTCGCCAACCATCCTTGACATTTTCGAATATTCAAAACGTTTCTATAGACAGAACAACTGTTTCTTCTTGATTTTACCGCTGGACGCCTGTGTTCTATTCATAGAGCATGTAATGTCTTAGAAACATATCAGCATCCTATTCTTGAAGATTGAAACAATTACATTTATCTAAAGATGTAATTATATGTGAAGGAATTAGAGATACAGTAAAGTCGCATTTCATTGTTCCCGTGTGTTGAAACTGACAATCGAAAAATTTTAACACACGGGAAAAAACATTACTTTCTTTCTAATTGTAGGGTGTAAAATGAGTGAGCATCCACTACAGGAATATAACGGTAAATTTATTAATGCAGTGAAGAATAGCATATCTGTGCACTTAAATAGTATCACTGCATTTTTATATTTCCTAAGTAATACTTAATTAGTAGATGCTTTGCATCAACCAACGCTACGTATAAGGATGGAATAGTCACTTTTGAGAAGCAAGTTTCAGTGTTGCCTCACGTTCTTTTAACCGTGAATTTTGGATTGTGAAGTTTTTTCCATATTTGCTTGTGAATCTTGAACTTCGTTTGTTCTCATTCCCATGTAAAATGTGTGTTTAAGGTTCATCGGTCTTGGATCATTTGAATTTTACAGAGATATTTAGATTATAGTCTGAAGTTGATACATGGTCTATTAATAGAATTGTTGAGTTCTGAAGGACAACTCACTACTGACGGTGCCTTTTGTGTCCTCCGCAGGCCTCAAAAAGCTGCTCTCCTCTAGGGAATCAACAGCTGCCTCTCATTCATAGCCTCTCGGAAACAACCAATACGTTCCTATCTCTCTCTCCATTCTGTAAAAATAGCGGAAGTACTTTGACTTCCATGAATATGAACAACGTCTCCGACTGCAGCCGTGATGGTAGCAGCGGCAGCCGCCTTAAGCGTCACTTTTGTCCTCTGTGCCCGCTCTCATTCTACTTGATGGGAGACCTGAAACGTCACCTGCTCACTCACACGGGGGAGAAGCCCTTCAAGTGCCCCCACTGCTCCCACGCAGCCAACAGGAAAGGAAACATGCTGTGGCACATGGCATCGCAACACGGGGACAAGTCTGGACAGCCTATCGTTGTCAGCTCGGCTCTAGAGAACTCTTTCGACTTGTCTCAGGAGAAATTTGTGCCACTTGAGTCAAATAGTATGCATCCTGCTGGTGAACGATGAATTTCAATATTACTCCCATGGGTGGCTGTGAGTTGAAAAAGCAAGATTGTAAAGTTCTTGTTCATCAGTTCTTAACGTTTGTTTTATGGTAGACAAGGAGAAAGTTGTGGATGTGTGGCTTATGCATCCCGCCTGTCCTATGGGTCTATTTGGAAGGAGTAAATAGTCTGAAGTTCGAACAGCACACACACAGAAATTGCTCGTTTCAATTCGAAAAACGATTCCTCTTTCCGTCTCTATGGTTTTGTATTTCTGGTCAAATTTGATTACTCTATATTTTGTTCATGCTGTCGTTTTTGAAAATGAGAAAAAAAATCTACCACTATCATCTTGATTTTATCGGATACGAGTTCGAAATTCCTCAAAATTCAACCAAAGCTCACCAGCTCGCCGTCTGCTTTTGCAGGCCACCTCTGCTGACGTGCTTCCGTTTCGTCACAATGTTGGACCAAGATCGTCGACGACGGGTTACCAACAAAATGATGCGCTGACGTCCGCCGACTTAAGCTTCTCGAACGATGCCTTCATGAAGCACTTAAGTCCTCGGAAACGATGTAGGTCAGCCCATGATCATGACAGAGCTGATGGCTCTACCGACCGAAAGAAACAGAAGCAATTTTTGTGCCCTTACTGCTCCACGGTGTTCTCCGATCATTCCAACATGCGGAGACATATCATGACGCACACCGGTGAACGACCTTTCAAGTGTCCGCTTTGTTCACACTCGAGCAACCGGAAAGGAAACTTACTGGCTCACATTGGTGGAATACACAGGGATTATTTCCTTCATTATTATAAGCAACTTAAAGAAACGAGTCCCAATGAATATGATGCATTGCCCCCATTTCCAAACTGAAAAGGACCGATACGAGGCTCGAAAATGATTTCACTTTTTTTAATGAGATTTGTTTTGTTGATGGTAAAATGGAAATAGTAATTTTCTAAATTATGTAATGTTTTATCCCTTAGGAATATACTGAAATATTGCTGAATATTAATGCGTCATAATTATTCAGAATGTATTTGTATTGTCTAGAAAATTATTGCGACCAACTTGTGTAGTTTGCAAACCCTTGTATGTTTCACAGACTTTTTGTGCTTTGGAGGTATCACAAATTCTAATTTACCTGTATCTGGGGGAACTTCATTTCTCTTGAGTGATTAGAACGTTCCTGCATCTAGAAGTTGCTGTAAAATAAGTTCTATTAGGCATCCCGCTTGTTCGTTTCTTGTTTTTTACCTGATATATTTTGTGTGGCGCGAGTAGTGTACAATTATCTGTACTACCAACGTCACACACGTTTTGATGATAAATAATGCATACTTATTGTATCCCTTTTCTGAGGTTCTTCACTTCGTCTTCTTTGCTATTATGAAGCTGTGCCAACTGCGCGCTGTTCTTGTGCGATTTAAAATTATTTTGATCCTTGCTGAAGTGAAGACTAGAAGTTTGGGTGTGTAGTGTTAGATTTTCTTATGTACTTATATAGTGATCTGGATATGAAAGTGTAGTGGTATGGAAATGAGGTGTGGCGACATACAAAAAACTAATTAGTTATGCACCTGATATGACTGCTATTCGGAAGGAGTTAACCTCCACACATAACATAATGAGAAATGAGTTGAAGTTATTGGATGGCTGCTATGACGTAAAAAAATATACAGGAACCGTGGACACTTTAGGCAGTATGATTGCTGTACACGTTCGGAACTGAAATGCCAGTGCGTGAGGGAAGTGCGTGTACGTGACTGAATTGGCTTACGTTATTGGGGTGTACGTGTGATTCATGATTTCACTTTAGACGGCATGGGACTTGGGTAGCAATCCAAAAATGCCCTAAACCACTCGTTTCTATTGCCTTATTCTAAACTGTTGTACATGTCATGCGAAATGGAGAATCTATATAACTTTCTGCCTCTCGTGAGGCTGGTCCAATCTGATACATGCCTGTCATTCAACAATTTGACCCAATAATGAAGCACTTCGCGCTTCGTCTTCTTTGACATTTGCGTAGAAAAAAATTACATTTGTAGTTTCCAGTAGAACAAGGAATCAATCGATATGGTCAACAGACACGGCATAGTGTTTGTTTGCATTTCCCGCGGCCAGGCGCATGTACTGAACAACAGAGGATAGGTGTGTAGTAGTGACCACTGTAAGCACATACCCAATCATGCCCAGAAGGTGGACCACGTCATAGAACCACGAGGGAAGTATCTACGCGTCTTATATCCAGTCTTTGGCTGGGATGATTCGCTCCAAAAAATATGAGCCGATAGATAAGATTCAACTATAAACTGAACAATTTAACCATATCAATCAATTTTGTACTTAATATTTGCTTGTAATTTTTCTAACGTGAAATTATTTTTCATTACATAATCATACATATACTAAATCATTACTTCGAAAAGGAAAGTATATCTTGGCTGTTGCATGCTAGAAGAGATTCTCTGAAATATAATCTATCTTCTGCCGCAAGCAACACAAAAAAGAAGAGATGCAGTCTTTTCTTTTAAACAGAAAATAATTATTTAAATCATGCTTCAAACATTCCCTCTGCACATAATTTTTCTATCATATCAGTGAGGTCAAAATGTTTCTGTCCCTCTTACAAGCTTTTTGATTTTAACTTAAGTTCTGCCGCAAGGAAAGCATGCTGCCGAATATTGGTTATCTCGTTGATTGTTCGTAAGTAAATGAGGAAGATGCAGTGTTGATTAACCGTTCATTCTCAGCATGCTCCGCCAAACTCAAACCCACAATTTTTAGTGGACCTCCCTGCATGCTGTTCGGGTAACAAAAGTCAACTGATCCTTCAAAAAGCTTAATTCCTTACTGGTTTATATTTGTTTAACACGTTGACTCCGAAGTGGTACGTATGTGTACCACTTGGTTAGGTTCTGTAATTTTTTCAGATCCTTCTAGTGACTATGCGTACAAAGTGAAGTTTTGCACCAATCAGGCAATCGAAGGCAAACGTGTTCAATAGTCTTTCCAATACCCCTAACTCCTTTTGTTGTAATTCACTGGGCTCGAGGTCTGAAATTTCTTGCTTTAAAAGTATTTCTTTTTGCCGTACGATTGTTCCTCAAGATTGTTCGTGTAAGCATTTGTTGACAGCTATAATAATCTCGATGTCTCGAGGCATTAACTCTGGAGAGCTTAACATCTGTATAGTTTGTCCGAGGCTAGTGACGTCTATACCCATGGTCAGTGCTCCAGGGTTGAGCAAAGGATTCCATGTTATGTTTCTCTGACAAATGTAATACAATCGTCATCTGGTCAGCTCGTTTCTTGGATTTGCTTAATTTATGGGGAATTTTTGGTTGCAATAATTTAGAATTTTAACTTTCCTAGGCTCCCTAGAAATAGTATCATTTGACCACACGATGTCCTTTAAATTATTACGATGTTTTTCTTATTCCTATGACATACTTCTCATGTTTGAATCTGAGGGAGCTCTTAATTGCTTACAAAGCTGTATTATTTTTCAAATGTAATGTTCACTGGAGATTCCCGAACTACAATTATTCTGATCGAATTACTCAACTGCATTTTTCATTATTTAGCTTACGGGTCGCTTTAATATGCTATGTATTCGAAGGAATAGGAATGGAACTAATTTAGCATGAAAATGTTAGCGTTTGAGTATTTTAGGTACTTCGTGCGCTATGGAGAGGCATTGAATTGCATTCAGAAAGTAATCCTCTGCAAAAAACAAACATGCTCGAGCTCTCTACTTACTAAGCACAACGTTCTAGTCCCATTAATTGTTATTTCTACTTCTTTTCCCTTCACCTGGGAACGACCGATGTATCGATCACTTTTTGCGCTAAAGTCTTGGTTCTCGTTTACTACTTAAATTTTTCAATTGATCGAGGTGCTTGCTTCTGTAGGAAAGGGCAAGTTAGGTACCTGGACGCTACTATATTGTATCATGCATTAATCAGCGAACAATTCGTCTCTCTTCCTTTCTATTTGAAGCTAACGCTTATCTTTTTATAGTTGCGTCGAATTTCGTTGATGAACTTGTGCTCTTATGCGGCATAAACTAAATCTTTATAGAGTTTCACAGTTGTTCTTGTTTCAGCATGGGGAAATAATGTCACGATTCCATGATCGAGTTAATGTGAACATAAGATGAATTTGGCGAGTTTCAACGTGCACCGTAGCAATACATTATTGGGTTTGTTGGTTGAGGTTACGTAACAGCGTTTATTTTCTTCCGGTGTGAATTGTCACGTGATATAAAAGTGCTCGCATGTGAGTAGGTAATTATTATGATAAGCTGTCACAACTTGTCTATATTGATTAAAGATGAATTTGCGGAACGTGATTCAAGGAGAGATGGTAAAACACTTACGCTCTACTTGTGGAGAAAGATGGTTACTAGTAAAGTGGTGACGAATTGTACTTTATTAAAATATACTGTGATCCCACTAAAGATGGGATAAAGATAAGGTTAAATCCGGCCACACTGGCACGGGTAGCGACGATGACTGAAGTGAGAGGTCTACACAGACTGCAAGCCTGGGCATCTGATGCGGTCTGTCTGAATCGCTCGCAAGGGAGTGGTGCTAGTAATAGAAGGATACAAAGGTTAGATCTGGAGGGTGATCCTCGTACTATGTGTAGAAGCAGCAGCATTTCATACTTAACTGCAAGAACTGAAGAGCTAAGCTGCTTATTCTTACGAAAGAGGGTCTTTGTTTTGCATTATTTAAAGTGATATCACCACATGCGCAGCTGTTCTCAAATGAATTATTGATGGCCATTTCTGAAGAGCTGGAGTAATGGATGATTGAGAGCGGGTTCTGATGATCACAGCAGTAATATTTGTCATAAATGTAATGGAACAATAATTTATAAAATTGATAGTATGATAAATTTCAACTGAGATGCAGTTATTTGGTTCTCTCCTTCACGCCATTGTTGTGAGGAAGTATATTTTCGCTTATTTTGTTAATATCAGTGTTTTGCATAGCGTGTGACAAGTTCATCAGTGTTTCCCCCACTTGGTTTTTCATGGATACATAGCGTTATGTAAATTATTTAGTTGGATTTTCTGTTTTTTTAATATTTCATTATCCATACGTGCATGTCATCTTCGATGGTGTATTGAGTTTGGCCTCCGCGTATTGTAACACATCCGAATTTATTAGTATGAACAATTCTCGATTGCAAAACTTCTACTTAGTGGTTCACAAACTTTTTAGGATACCTTGGTCTCCTCTATCAATTTTGATAGAGGCCTGCAGACCCTTTTAAATGAACAACATTGAGCAACGAAAATATCACAATGAAAAACATGCGATGTGGCTACAATATCTATAGCTCAAAATTTCAGCTAAGTGACCCTGTCCCGGTCCATGAAACCG
The DNA here is from genome assembly GCA_006783055.1 of Trinorchestia longiramus. Classification (NCBI taxonomy): domain Eukaryota; kingdom Metazoa; phylum Arthropoda; class Malacostraca; order Amphipoda; family Talitridae; genus Trinorchestia; species Trinorchestia longiramus. The sequence goes on along the minus strand of VCRD01000034.1, from coordinate 429,411 downwards.
CTTACTAGTTTGACAACCACTGAATTAGCCTGTGGATATTATGAAGTTATTACTCATAACATTTGCCTATATGGACCTAGTGCTCTACGATTTACGAAGCCATTGGTTCTCGATTGTTTTAATAACCGAGTAAATAATTGTGTGCAGATAGTGAACCCGAACACGGTCGTGGTACGAGAGCCGCATTGCTGCCCTACCTGTGGCAAAGCCTTCAATGGACGCAATTGGAAACAGAATCTTGAGTACCACATGTACAAACACACTGGCCTCAAACCCTTCCAGTGTCCATTCTGTAGGCATTGCTCAGCACTCAAATTTAACTTACTTCGACATATTAAAAACAAACACTCGGACGCAGTAGCTGGGACTTCTCAGCAGTCACCTCTTCAGCCTGCACGGTGTGCAGTTTCTAGCATTTCCTTGGGTAATGTTGCTGAAAAAGTATTCGAAAGTTGGTCACAGCGCTTGATGTCGGGTGATAATGCTTTTTTAATGGAGTCTATTTCTTCTGATTCAAGTGCATTTCCGTCCTCGACGGTTTCTGCGGCTGTAGGTGTGCCAGTTCACAATTCTGCCTCGATAAGTCACGGTTTTGTTCAGCATCCTCCTGCAGCAAATCCTAAATTATGTGAAGATGAAACTTCGCGCTGGAATACTTCATCTACTTCATTCTCCGTGACTTCTGACACTGCTGAATTTGAAGCAGCTGCTAAGAACGAGGCCCTTGGTGATGTCTGAACCTCGCGAACTTTTATTTTAATTTAAGCGAATTTCAGTTCATTTGTTGATGTTAATTTATTCACTTTTAGAAACTGAAAGGGTTTCACAATCATTAAAATAATAAAAGAAAGTAAGGTAATCTTACTCTTCTTATTTTTAAGGGGTTCGAGTACTTAATGTTCATAGCATAGCGATCGCTTCTTTCAATACCAGTTTTGTTGGTGATTTTCGTTGGAATGAGTCTTGCTACTAGTCTACATATGCGCGCGTGTTCTTGGTCAAGTGTCAAATTTTCAGTTCGTTTAGAATTGAAGCGAACATCGATGCAAAATTTATCACATGCATTGAGGTCACAGAATTTTGGAAGCTATTAGCTACGACTTTGTTAAGTTGTAATATTTTCTTGACCGTACATTGTTTTATTAGTTTGTTCCTGAGGGCAAGTGTCATGTAGTTTAATGTGCACTCGCATTTTGTGGGCATTTTACGTATTGAAGTGCCTGTATATAGCTGCCTCTATCATTATCACACGAGTGTGCTGATATTTTGAAAACCGAACGCTTTTGGTCAATATTAATAGTACACTGAAGATGTAAAGGTCCTTCAGCGCATCTTGGAGACCGCCCTTGCTGGGACTGTTGGAATTAGGAACGTCCTCAAGGAGAATATGCTAATAATCCTTATTCTGATGAGCTTCCATAGCGACGTGGCTTTCCTAAGTGAAACCCTCGAGATATCTGCAGCAAATATAGCAGGATCAGTTGTGACTCTGTGTGTGGTGGGTTTCAGTTCCAGAGTTAGGCACATTTCATTTCTTCCTGCTTTTGAAGTTAATGGTCGACGTCATTCAGCGAATTTATCGGTCAATTTTTTTCGGATTTCGTGGTTTTATAATTTTGTTATGAGTTTTGTTAAAGAGATGCACATCCGGGTGGGATTATTAGAATAAGAACGAACTTTTCAGCTATAACTCTTTGAACTCAAATACGAAAGAAAAATCTGTTATACATTTTATTCCGCATTAACCCTTTACGGACGACTGTGACTAATTCGTCACACAAAAATAACTGATATGTATAGGCTAAAATATTGGCAGTAAGTGTTGTCCGCCGAGTGTGTCTGTTGCGTCACTTACTCAGAGTTCGTTCCGAACACGTTTGATACGGCTGCGTGACGTGGTGCCTCAGTTGTAAACAAAGTACTGTGCGGCTTTGACGTAGCAACCTTTCTCTGTGCTGGTCGGATTGATAGAAAATCAGATATACGTTTGAGTGCCGATTGTGACGAATGAGACACAAAAAAATATTTCTTTTATTATAAGGAATTTGTTCAAAATCATTGTTGACACTATCAATCAGCAGGCCATAGTACCTGAAAATGAACTCAAAATTTTTTTTTTCGATAAAGAAAATAATTCAGGCAGTAAAGGGTTAAAGGTATACGAGTGTCGTATCAACTGAAGAGTTTGGTACGTACCTATCTCAAGTCAATAACTCTTAAGAATGTGGCTGTGTCGGTTGAGTTATTGCATGTGGGGAGCGCATTCAAGTTTTTGGCGACTCAAGACACTCATGGCGCAGTCAATCAAGGGCATTCTAAAATCAGGAAAAGTTAATAGACTAAAATTTAAATTGAATTCTCACCACAAGCGTCTAATTTCTTCATCTCTTATTCTGTGGTCGACAGTTCTTGTCACTGAAATTAATTTTTGTGTGTGCGCACAAGTTCAATAGAAGCTTACTAGATCATATTTTTGGTATGCATGGCATGCAGATATACATAGTTGTGGTAAATGTGTGATCAGAGAATGATTAACTTTGCTATCCGTACTACTGCTAGTAAAATGTTACTAATTATAGCGCTAGTGTAAATGTTCGTCCATGCGTTATATTTCATTTTCATAAATTTTTTATTTGTTCGTTCAATAAGCTTGAAAAATGCGTCGAGCGTTTCATGACGCAGCAGTGTTCAGCGAATGACAAGCAACATTGTGTCCGTCAAATTGTACATGAACGCGCTCATGTCAAGCTCTTACTCTGATTGCTTTCATATGTTGTACAACATTATTAATCTGTAGCAATCCTAATATTTTTGACGCTTTATTCGGTATTAGTTATTTTCTTTAATTGTGCGTCTGTATTAATGGTCTTTCTTGAGCGAGTGTAACTTTTAAAGTTGTTAATTGGATTATATAGTTGGTGTGGTTTCCAAATCGCTAGAGGTGCTACTTTGAACACGTCTGATGCCCTTCTGCAACTTCTGCGAATCTGAAAAATCCCCGCAATTGCACTTCCTTGCAATTTTTTCTGAAGATAATAAATTTGTTTGACTTATGAATCTTCTGAAGACTATAAAGATCGCTCCTGATTAAGTGTTGGAAATGGAATAAATTACGAAGCTCGGTGAAGTAATGACAGCCGATAGTAAAGTCGTGTTCGCTGACCGCTATTGTGCTCTCATTGCAGGCCCTGTGTCGTGTTGCGTCTCAATCTAGTACGAGTGTCAGTGACGACGTCGATCATCAGCCCTATTTGCTCACTAAACGACGCCTGCAGGCCACGTGCGGGCCGGAGGTTTCTTCTATTGACGACGCCACTGGTCTCAACTCCGATGCCCTTTTGGTTCAGTCTCATAGCAAAGCCGTGCTTAGAGTAACCGATCAACTGCTAGCACGATCATCCAGTATCTCTCGAAGTAATGATGTTCAACTCTTTTCTAACTCATCACACCGCCGTGAAACAGCTTTAGACAACCCAGTCTGTTACCCTACTAGTCTCCCTCATATGTTAGATGAGAATATTTCGAGCCAGTCACCGGATGACGTCTTTAATATGGGCGACATGAGCGCTGTTAGCGTCACATGTGACGTGTGTGGCAAAAGCTTTTGGTCCAAGAGTGATCGTGCTCGACACATGCGCATCCACACCGGTGAAAAACCATTCTCTTGTCCTCACTGTCCATACAGAGCCAATCAAAATAGCAATGTTGCGCGTCACGTGAAATTACGCCATCCACGTTTTTAAACTAGAATTTAAATTTAGATGCATTTCTTCAGTCGACAATTCTGAATTCTTTTCAATTTTTCATCGTTTGGAGTCATTTTTAGATCATTTGATGGTTCTGCTTGTTTGTATGAAAATCGATTATAATTCTCCTTTTGTGAAAGTGCTGTCATAGTTCTCATAAAAATTTCAAGTTTTAGTTATATATGCTAACAAATTATCTCTAATTTAATTTTAATATCTCATATTCGCGTTAAATTTTAGGTGGATGTGTTACGTGCGTTAATTGTACTTGAATTTTCTTCGTGCTAGTTTTGCTGGCAAAATCAACGAATATTATTTATTTTCTTGCGTCTGTGCATTTGGACCAGTGTTTAAAATTATCGTTACGACTCATTTTCATTGCGCTAATTGTGAAACGATGTTATGCGCTTTTCAAATTATCAGTACGTTCAGAAAAGAGAATCTATAACTTTGTAAACACGATTTTATCTCGAAAGAAAGCAAAGCGTGCGCTGTATTCTCCAGAGGGATGCGTTAGATAAATTTACCCTTCCGATTTCGTTATGCATGAAGTTTTTTATGAAATATGCCAGACTTCTGTTTCCCAGGGTGGGATATTGTGTTAGTGTTCATCCTCGACAGACCGTGGATTTGGCATCCGACTGATGTATTCCAACCTAGCGTTCGTTGAATCTGCAACACATGTTGTGAATAGTTGTAGATTTTTTAAAGTTTTTGAAGCTTTGTTTTGTGTTCGCTTTTTAAGTGATACGATAAATTATATTGTGATCCAGCGTGTGTTAGAACTTCTGTTTATGGAGGATATTTAAGATCTTAATTTATTTTCAGGAAATAGTTTCGGTGTTTGCTAAAATTGTTTCTAGTGAAGTTGAAGTCGTTCAGAGGTGTCTGACGCTACCGACACAGGAAAAAGCAACTGTGGTTGTGAGAAATTGTTATAATCCTTAGTCATTGAACTGGACCCACTTTAAGCAGCTTCTTCCATTTATAAATTTAGTTGGCTAGTATCCTTTTCCTGTTTCGAAGGTTTGACCTATAATTTAAGCGAACTTCCCTAGTATCGACTCCTTCCAAGATTGTTAACGATCGTGTGCATCATTGGTATGACTTTGTACCTTTGGTATGAAATTAATAGTTCTTAGAATTTTTTATATTTTCAATAATTTGAATCTTTCTTCCATCTTACTCATTGATTACATCACATTGGTTAGTCAACATTGTATACAATCACATGGCGATGTCATTTTCTAACTGCCTCTGTTTTAAGTATTAGGGTTGTTACTTAGATACTTGAGAAACATTACAAATTGTACCTTGTTCGTATCTTGCTGCTAGAGGATCGTGGCAACTACTCTCTCTGGCAAGATGTTGTTGGTGTAAATGGAAAAAGTTTAAAAATGTAACCTTCACATACTCTCAACGTTGTACATCATTCTTGAAAAAAAGTATCAGAAACAAAGATGAAGAATTGAATTCCCTGAATGGTTTTCAGAAATGTTTATACCGGAATGTTTTCTTTTTTGAGCACCAACTACTTCCGACCAGAGGAAGTATGTAAGCTGCTTTTAATAATTTGTTAGATGAGTAATAGAGCCGCCGCATTGCTGCTTCTGACCGGAGTTTATCTCCTTGTTTCAGGCTGCTGCCTTGTCCAGTAGGAATGAAGCGTTGAGCTTGACAGGCTGTGAGGAACCTTTACCTCATGACTACTCTTCGGACTTTGGAAGCGCTCGAATTAGTTTGGATAGCCAGGCTAACAAATGTAGAGAAAATATCCCTGGATCGTTATCTACTGATATTTTAATGGAATACGGTTCCGTTCGAAAAGGCATTGGAATGGCAAGAGGCCACGCTGTTGTGTATGATCGTTCGGGGGCAAATAGGGGCGCAGCTGCGAACACTCCACAAAATAAAAAGAAGACTTATGTTTGCCAAGTGTGCAATAAAGGCTTCCGTAACGCTACGGATTATCGCAGGCATGCCATCATCCACACTGGATGTAAGCCATACAGCTGTCCGTACTGCTCTCATACGGCAAACCTCGGCTATAACATGAAGAAACATATCATAATGATGCACCCTCAGCAGAATGTGGATGTTGCTTTTCAGGGTATTCAATGAGTGACTAGTAGAAAGCTTGGATTTCTTTTCCAGTTGTAATTTTTTATTCTGCTTGGACTAAATGTTTGCGCAAATTCTTGTGATCCTAAGTTTCATGTAGACGGACACCCTCTGCATTGTACTTCAATGTGTGAGATTCTTGAGCTTAATAGGGTATTTATTTATTTTTCTTCGTTTCTATTTCCTCTATTTACTTCAACTCTTTAGTCTGCAAGATACTGACATTACTTCGTGCTGCAAGCTGTGAAGATACTGACTTAAATGAAGAGCTTTTATGGTGCTTTTAGGCCTAAGCCCTAAACAAATTTAGTTATAACTCATATTGATTGTAAATTGTGATTACCTTTATTGAGTGTGAATTGTGATTACTTTTATTGAGTGTAAATTGTGATTAAGCTCATAAGAAATGATTTATAACTATCGTGGTGGTAATACGAATACAACTTCAGTTGTGGCACTGTTCATTTTAGAAGCGCTTCAAATTTTGACAAAACTGTAAATTATTTTCTCAAATTTTATTCCGTTCATTTACGACTTTGAATCCATGGTTATCTAAATTATTTTGACGTCTGGAGTGTATTTTCAACTGGAATTTGTATTCTTTTTCCTCGGTTTGTGTTAGTATTCTTGTGAAACTGAAATAAATGGGCGGCGTGTAGCAAATGTTTCAGTGACCTTACGTGCATGCTTGCGGAATTACACATCGTCAAGTGCAACCGAATCTAATCCAACCCTGGTGATGTTGTCAGAACGCTTCCTTAGTTTCTAAATTTTTTACCGTATGGTATTTTTATCTTGGGATATTCTTCGTTTGAAAAATTGCTCCTTCAAATGGAAATCGTCGGCCATGGGCGAGTCCCGCAGGTCCAGCTTCCGCTCAAGTAATTGAGGCTACTGTAATCTGCTAACAAAAAAGTACGTTCAGTTGTCATGTCGACATTTGCTTCATCACTTCAGATAAGCGTCGTGTTCTATGTTGGAAAATACGTCATGCAGCAACCAGTTTTGTGCGCTATAAAATTTTCAACGAGCGGAAAAATTTTAGATGTGTATTAAAAGTAGCTAAAGTATTTCTTAAAATCCAGCAAAGAGATCCTTGCCAATTCATTGCTAGTGCTGTGCAGTAACTTGATGGATCGTTGGCGGGATATGACTACATGTTTCTCTCTATCTTTTCCAGGTGAAATGTGAAGCCTTGAGTTGCAGTCTCTGCTCTAAAATATTCAGAGGCCGCAACAAACGGCAGAACTTGAACTTCCACATGATGATCCATTCTGGCACGAAGCCTCACAAGTGTCCATACTGTTCCCATAGATCCACCTTCAAATCCAATGTAACTAAGCACGTGTCTCGAATCCACCCTGAAAAATTACCAATCTCTCAAAGGTCTGAGAACCGCGGCCGGGGTCGCAGTGGCAAAGGTGCCCTCGCAGGAACTTCATTATGGAGTTCACCGTTGAATAATGTAGCCTTCAGGTCAAGTAGCTCGTTGGATCCTGTTAGCATTTGCGAACAAAATCTTCTCACCGCGTCCGAGGACTTAGCTGGAAGTAACAGAAGTGCTGCGGAAAACATGAATGCATACATCACTCCAACGTCGAGTGTATCGTCTCCTAGCACTGTCGCTCCCTACTTCCAGTACAGAACAGACACTACAGAAAATCATTCTCTTCCCTCTGTTAACGAATTCGGTGCTCTAGCGCAAACTTTCTTGGGGTGATGAGGGATTTAATATCACTGCACTCTTGTTCAACTTGTTAGGCTTAGTGAACCTTTGTTTGAAGTTGATTTTGTTCGAATCTGTCGCCAGTATCCTGGTCGTAATTAACTTGAATTCGTTGGAAATATTTTCGCGGAGGGAGTGACGACTTGTTCTTCGTATGTCCGGAGTTCGCACATGCAGAAATTTGTTTTAAACTACAGTTGATGTGCTTAGTTAGTGGTGTTGACCCTGGTTTCCTTGTACCACTTACAGGAGAGCGAGTTCTACACTTCTCTCTGCCCATCAAACTTGGACCGCTCTCGACTTCTAGTGCAACGACGCCCGGTCGCTGATCCGGCAACTGCCCAAGGATTAGTCTGTCAATATTGTGGCAAAGTCATCGCTGGCCGTAACCGACAGCAACGCCTCAAATTCCATCTGTTAACTCATACTGGAGAGCGACCTCACCCCTGTCCTCATTGTCCCTATCGAGCGCGTCTCAAGTATAATTTGAAAAAACATATTCGTTGCATGCACGTCGAACATTATTCTGCAGCCTCTATCTCCGGTGGAAGCTTTCCAGATTTCGTTCCTGGTGTATCTGCTGCTCTTCAGGATGAAGAAACAGTTGAAGAACGTGAAGATGTTTCGTACGGAGCTACCCAGCTTCGAGTTCTGAATTCAGCTTCAGGCGAAGATAGGCATAATAGCTATGGCTTCGAAAACCAAGAGCGCTCCTTCGTTGATAGCGCTAAATCGAATTGATATTTTGCAAGTACGATTTTTTAATAATCGAAGTTTGGACGATTTGAATTTTGACTAATTTGTGAATTTTGATTTTATTGGGATTTTGGACTGATTTATAATATAAAGGGTGTTAATTTGTACTATAATCTGAGCTCCGTTCTATTTGTCGCCGTAACATATTTGTTGAATGTTCGTGCTATTGCTTGCGGTTCGATATTTTCGTGTTGTTGGCAGCTGAGATTTCACTTGAAATCGATAGCTGATTACCGATTAAATATCTTATGAGAGTCGTGCTAAACATACAAATATCACGAACGAGCGAGACTGGCAATTGGGTGTTATGTATATACAGCCATTTAAAGACCGTAATTTTGTATTGTACTTGTTAATTTAAGCTTTCTTTTAGTAGTGAGCTCATAGTCCTGGAACATTGTAACGATCCGAGAAATGACTTGTAGTCTAGCACTGGAAACCCTGTAATGATACGGTAGTGTTTTCAGAATGTTTCACCATTGAAGAACGAATGGCACTACGAAGAAAACTTCATCAAGTCAGTCATCTGGTACATTTGTGTATACCGTCCATGTGATAAGAGACGTTGTGGTGTATCAAAGGATGAAGATCGATCGACATGATTAGCTTTATTTAAACCTCAAAACATGGGAAGAATAAAGTCTGACCGGCTTGTCTTGGTGTGTTGCAGGCCCCTGCCACCTCAACTGGTGGCAGCTCGCCGACCGTGATCTGCCCAGTGTGTGGCAAACAGCTCAGTGGCAGAAATGGCAAGCAGAAACTTCAGTACCACATGGTCACCCACACGGGAGAAAAGCCATACCACTGTCCCTACTGCTCCTATAGAGCTGCCCTCAAGTTCAATCTAGTGTCGCATGTCCGAAATATCCATAAAAAACTACCGAGTTCCTCCGAAGCTTCATCATTCAGTTCCTCCAGTACCGGGTCTTCCATGTCATCTTCTCTGACGCATTTGTCTCAGTCACAACAACAGCTACATACTCTCTTGAATCAATCTCTCCATGGCTCAGGCTCAAGTCAAGGAAGTTTCAGTCGCATTTTAAATTTTGGTTCTCATCCCAATTTATCAGAGGCGCTAGATCGTGATAGTCACTCTCCGAAGAAATAAATATTCGACGTTTTTCGTTCATTGGCGATTGGGTTTATCGACTTATATTTGAGCTGCATAACACAATTCCATCCCAGCGTTTGTTTTTGTTCAAAGATCTCTTATTAAATGATTAAAAATTAACTTTTATTATGGATCATGTTAGTTTTGTACGTTTAGATTTTCAATTGTTGCTAATGTTTTGAGTGGGAAAGTTTTTCCCAATGAATCGCTAAATTGTTTTTTAATCTTAGTCTCCTTATTCACTTCTCCTAGGAGTTGTTTTGTGCAATCACTTTGTCCTACTTTATTAGTGGCTGGTGCCTCGAAATAATCATTGAACATATATTTCTGTTTGTACTAATAATGTTTTAAAAGCAAATCTTAATAAACTACGTTTTGAATCATACTTTAAAAATGAATTCTGTGAGACAGCAGCAAATAACATAATTTTTAATGCTGTCAGATTATTGCACATAACTCTCGAGAACACCTTAAGTGGTCATGGCAGTTGAATTCGAAAATGTTACTCAAAAGTATGAACTCAAGTGTTAACCATTAATGCAAGAATCTTTCTACGTAACAATTTGTGAATAACTTTCGTAGAATTTGGGAGCATCAGTATTTACTAGTGAACAACTAGAATAACTTCTCTGGTTTCGAGGGCAATAGTACCTAATAGTTGGCCTTGTTTTTTTTGGGAGGGGGAGACCGTTGTTTCTTTAGCTTCTGCTGTATGAAACGTAATTGGAAAGTATTATATTCGGCAATATGTCTTTCCTTCACGCTACATCTCACCCAAATAATTTCTGTCACCAGCTACTGGGCAATAGTTTCTAGCGTCCATGAAATTTTAACGCTAACTTCTAGACTAGACTAAAGTAGTCGCAGTCATTTTTGAACAAAAATTATACCATCAAACGTAAAAAATGTCTTCAAATTCTCGATTTTGTTGACTTCGTTTTGTAATCTCTTGGAATTGGTGTTGGTGATCGGATTTAGCTGACTGTGGTAAATTGTATGGCCTTGCGGATGGAGTGATGCGACTATCAAAATATTTTCATTTCGTACTTCAAATAGAATGAATTGCTGTTACTAATTGTTGTATTTCGGCTCGTTGACAAAATTAATTTTACCTATTGGTCGTTTGCTTTATAATTTTGCTAGAAATAGTGCATGCTGAAATCAGTAGCGGTTAGATGCTCACGTTGATGACTGTTCTGAAGAAATTCGGAATTTCTGTGGCATGCAAAGAAAAGGACATCGAACCAAGAATTTTGAGATGACTTCGATCAGTGTCAATGTTCTCGCTAAAAACCTTCACATTATCGGCTAGTCATTGTCTCATGTGTCGCGTATTACTGTACTCAACTTCTTTTGTTAACTTCTTACTCAAATTGTACCGTCTAGGTTATTCTTTAAACAAAATATTCGTGCAGTTCTCGTTTTGTACTGTTTGTGTACGAACTGAAACTCAAGGTTTCCGAATTCTGAACGAAAATAGAAAGTTTAGTTCGTCAGATCTCCGTCTTCTAACTGGGCGAATCATGACCGACTATTTTAAACATATGTAACTTATAGAATTACAGTACCCTCTACGTGTAGAAGCGCTTCGTGAAATCATAGTGACTGGGTCTAATTGTCGCCTTCTTTTACACATTCGTTTTTAAAAATTTATTCTGTATTTTCAGATCTCGTAAAATGTGTGATAAAAGCTTAGACCTTTTCGACGGCGATATTCTCTTTGTACGTAGAATAAATGTTCCCCGTCGTAAAAAAAATCACACGTGTTGTATGCATGGAATGAGTTCAAGGACTGGAAGAATGATATTGAATTAAAATTTAACATAAATTTACTTGTTGCGGTCATTTTCTTTCTAAACCAAAATGGAACGTGCGAGTACAGGTAACTTTGGCTTCTGTTTATGGCTCGTCCATCACAATCCCAGGTTATTAATATTAGGTGCATTTATCGTTAGTCAAACTCTCGTTCATTAAGGCTTTTTATTTATGCTATCGATTTATTGGCGTTCTAACTCTTAAACTATTTCTGTTCAACTATATTTTCGTCAGCGTATGCCACTATTAATGTCACAATTTTTAATTGATTCATTTTTTGTGATTACTGGATAGAGGTGAAACGTGCTTGTATTTCGGTGTATTGGTGCTATTTGTACGAGTGGGTGTACCGACGGTGGTTCTTTGTGTCCACAGGGCGCTCAGAACATCAGCCAGTCTCTGAGTTGCGCCGCGTGCGGTAAGATCATCTCAGGGCGCAACCGCCGCCAGAGAATGCAGTACCATCTCCTCGCACACTCGGGCCAGAAAAATCATCAGTGTCCTCATTGTCCATATAAAGCACTATTGAAGTTCACTCTAGATCGCCACATTCGAGCTATTCACAGACCGCTAGAAGAAGGCAGTACGGCTGCGCCACAGCAGCACACTCATTACACTCATCACGGTGCTGTGCCTCCTTTTCTCCGCGAAGCGTCTCCTCGATCCTATGAGGCACCCTACTCCGTTAACCCTCCTCCCTCTCTTCCCCCCTACTCAAACAATTGAAGGGCTGCAGACCAGCGTTCCATCTTCTTTGTCTCCCTGTGAAGGGAACCTTTTGTGCAGCAAATACTTCGCATTCCTGAACCGTCCCCCACTCCCCTAGGTTACCACCACATCACCATCCAAATGTGTCCTCGACTTCAGGATCTTGATCTGATCCCTTATTACTAGAGGACTAAATTTGCTTTCTGAAGCTTAACACGTTGCCTCCGATTGCCTGATTGGTGTAAAACTTCACTTTGTACGCATAGTCACTAGAAGGGATCTGAAAAAATTACAGAACCTAACCTCAGTGGTACACATACGTACCACTTCGGAGTCAACGTGTTAAATACATCAAAATGGTTTTGAAGTTTATGAAATTCTTCTTGGTAATTTATCAATAGCTTGATATGTACTGCCCAATAAAAAGATTTTTCGATCAAATACGAAGTCTGTGTGTTGCTTAGAGCTCTAATGAATGAATTATGTTTCACTATGTTTTAGAACGCATGTCTATAGACGAGATGTTCTCAATTGATTGTGCAATATGAATTTACTGTGCAAAGTCTGATGATATTAACTTCTTGACAGCTTTTATGTATGAACTACATTTTAATGTATCATTATTTATTGGTTTTGCGAATTTCGAATCGATTTATTTGTCGCCCTTGTTTGCTGTTGTATTGATAAAATTTGTCAGTAATTAAATTTTCGAATGTCTCTTGTAATAGAGTAAATTCCGAGTAAGTTATAACAAATACTAGAAGATTGAAGAATAACAATGATAACATGAAAAGCTTGAATTCCGTGTTTTCAACAATGTTCACTCCTATTTTGGCTCTTTGTACGTTCTTGTTTGGTTAATTGTACATTGATCTCTGTTTAGTTTAGACGCTATGATTTTTGTCTGGCATTGTGTGGAACTTTGTACCTCAGTACATAAATTAGAAAATAAATCTTCAGATTATGCATTACTTTCTTTATCCCAATCGTTGTTTTATAGATGTTTTGCGGTAAAACTACACACGTCCTTTACGTTCCTCGTAGTATCACCATAATATAGGCATGACAGTATGCGGACTGGGCAACTGAGTGGAGGTTCTAATTCCTCAGGCTGGGGTTATAGTTCATTCTTGATAACCGCTTTCACGTCTAAATTGTAACTGATCTTGGAAGCGAGAGAGTAAAGAAGCCTATTATTCAGTTAGAAACATCTCTTTCTAAATGATTACTCTCCTGTAGCGGCGGAAAATTGATGGGTGCATTACGATTTTATTCTTCACAATACCACTGAACAATACGTGTATTTTCATGGCGCGCAATGATTTCGATTTTTTTTCGTGCATATGGAAACTTGTTAAGCGATTTTTATATGTGTGAACATTCATCTAATTTCATGGTTTTACGTCATCGACAACCTTCATTCTCAATTATACTTTCAAATGGACTTCTCTGTACATACGCGTGAATAACATAGTTGTTTTAACAACTCAAGTTTCCCATAATTTATACCGGAATGTTGATCTAACCTGAAAGAACTTGAAAGTATTTGTTATTGGATATTTAGCGAAAAATGTAGGGTTCATGGTCGCAGCTTCCGATTGATGCTCTCCTTGTAAACATCGCAACCTTAGTCTTCAAAATGTAACTGCATAAAATCGACGTCTGACTACTCTGCTTTCGTAGTTTGCACCTGACTTCTTCATTCAATACGCCAAAATTTACTCATAAATGAAAAAGTTATTGATTTACGAGTTTGGTTAAATTGAGCCAATGTAGATTGGTCCTGCGGAGAGGTTTTAGTGGATCTTACTTGGGGTTTGCGCACACGGGCGTCAATGAAGTTTCGGTTTTTGTTTACAGGCCTCGTCAGCGCCTGTTCTTGACGCCATGACTGCGGCATCGCTTTTGGGTGACCACGTGATGTGCCCCTTGTGCTCCAAAGTGTTTACTGGTCGTAACAGAAGACAACGCCTACAGTTACACATACGCACACATACTGGCGAGAAACCCTTCCAGTGTCCGTACTGTCCACACCGCACCAGCCGGAAAGATCACCTAAAGGAACATATTCTTTGTCTTCATGCGAAGATGTTGAGTGCTGCACATTCTACTCATCTGATGCCAACCAATTAAGGCTATTTCCCGCACGCAATACTCTCAAGCATCTAAATGTTCGTGGGATCTATCGTTATCATCATCACTTGCGATACTCAAATTAACTTTCATTTAATCCAAAACACAGGGGCCTCTGTTCGAATATGATGTCCAAGATCTCGATTGTTTATTTTATTTGTGTGTAGTGGTTTTTCTTCACCTAATGTATTAACTTGGTATTTAATTTTTTGTTACCTATGAGTTTAGGACTGCATGGGTTGACGGAACGTACCGGAAGCGTGTTTAGGCCCAGCATTGAGTCAGGTCTTTATTCTGTTTCAGAATGAACAGCTTTTCGAGAACTCGTCGCTCGTCAGGCGCATGCCCTATGAGATGCCAGGTCCTGAGATAGGCACCTCCGGCGTCACGTGCCCGATATGCCCTCGAACTTTCACGGGACGCAACAAGAAACAAAATCTAGAGTATCACATCATGATCCACACGGGGGAGAAACCTTTTCTCTGTCCACATTGTCCACATCGGTCTAACAGGATGAGCAACTTGAAACTTCACATTGTTGCTAGGCATCCTCAGGAAGTAGGACAGCCAATTGAAACTTCCGTCGGAGACTTCACTCCTTCGTCTTAGTCGCTACGCAGGCGCCGCTAATTGCCCGACTGCAAACGAGGAATTTTTTCCGGTTCATATTTTAATTTTCAGTAGTAAAATATGATGCTTAGCAACTGTTGGTGGCAGTTAGTACTCATTTTGATTGAATTAGCACTTGTGGACCAATCGAACAAATATTTGGAGTTCCGTTAATATTTATCAATAAGAAATAGCTCATCCTTCTGAGATTTCGTTCGTTCAAGTTATTTGAGAGTTCTTGCTTGTGTAATATGAAAACTTTAGGTTTATAAATTCACCGGGCAGCTTATCTTGCTTTTCTATTAAATAATGGAATGTGTTTTAGTACGTAAGCTAGGGATAAAAACAAGCGAACAACATCATTGTGATAGTGATAATTTATACCATGACAATGCATAATCTTATGCGTAACCAAGCTATCCCCAGAGAGTATAAATTATAATTCAAATGTATTCGTTACTTGTACTCTTTTCATTTTCTACCTTCCTATTGTAACATTTTGTTGGTAATCCGCAAAGTACGTCACCGTGAACCACGACGTTTTGGTCATTTCCTTATGGCACTAAACGATACCTTTATATTAAGAAATTATCTTCTGAAATGCAAAAGTTCTTTTAAAACGTTGTATATAACTCGGTGCATACTAAAGTGATGGTGGCTACTGAATACTAACTGATAATTATCCCGTTCGAAACTGCCACATAGCGGCTAGCATGTGTCGAGTCACAGTCGCTGTTTCGTGTATCGGTCTCAAATGAAAGTAAAAGTGGTAGTATGTTGGAATTATCAGAGGCTGCATAATTAATCACTGATAGTAATCAATTCGAAATTATTTTGGCGAAATGTAGTTACTTATTTTCTCCATTTGTCCGTAACTATAGAAATTAACATATGAGTTATGTTTTAGCATTCTTGCGACCGGTATCAGTGCTTTCATTTATTCTCTCACGACTGTCTTATGTTCTCTTGTGTCGTGATGCGTTAAAAAATATGGGCTCCTACGCATCGTTTCGTCAAAAAAATGATTAATTTACGGCATGGGACTTCGGTATTGAACCAAGAATGGGCCAAACGGCTCGTTCCTATTGCCTTATTCTATTCTACTCTAATTAGCGTAGAGTGGTAATGAAAGCAGATATTATTTACTTATCACCAAGTATATTTTGTATCGTTAATTACGCAGTGCTCTTAGCTGGTTTTGTAAAGTAAGTCTTTAATTTATTGTCGTTTTCTGTGAATCTATTGGTTTAGTTTTCTTTAATAAATTATTAAATTTATTGTATTTCTTAACCTTCGTTAATCAGAATTTAAATTAGTCAGTAAACAATAGGTTCCAGTCTCAAAATTGACTTTTCAAATAGGTCATGGAAATATAAAGCAAAAACGGCAATGTTTGAACAATTTTCACATCTTCACGATTTATTGTTATAAAATATATTGTAAGCTTAGCACATTCAACATTTTACAACGACTTTATTGTAAAATCATCACGCTCCTAAGGTCATGAATTAACTGATATCTTCTTCAACTATTCTTTTCATTTGTAACTGGATATGTTTCTGTTATTTTAAATTATTTTTCCGTGTAAGGATGAAGAAAATACAATTATTCGTGGAGGATTTGTAGCTTCATAACAGTTCGTTGTACTCTATGGAGGTCAGAGCATGAATTTGGTTTTCCCAGTCAGTTGATTATGAAGATCATGGGTGATCTTACTTGGTGTTTGTTGGATTTACAGATGATGGATGCGCAGCCTCATCTGCTGTTGCCTGGCTCTTCCGTACCTCGGAACAGGAGTATTAGTTCCTCTTTTAAGTCACCGAACACCTCACAGATCAACTCGGACATGTACACCAATAAACAAATCTTCCAAGACCATCCTACTACTTTTAGTCTGCCTCAACCATCGACGACGTTGGACGCCACGGATAACAATCTTCTGTCATTTGGATCTCAGCAATCGGTGCGACAGTTCGACGGAGTTTGCCCGTTTTGTTTCAAAGTACTGACTGGTCGCAATCGTCATCAGAACCTGCAACACCACATGCATATACACACGGGTGTGAGACCGTACAAATGTCCCGTTTGTTCGTACACTGGCCGCCAGCAAAACCACGTTAAGCGGCACATGTTCATTCAGCATCCTGAACTCATCAGTGAATCTGGTCGTGTAAACTTTGAGACTTCAAGCGAAGTGCGTTCTGCATCAGTGGACTCACCTGATCAACTTGACGAGCCTGTTGTTGTCTGCTCCAGAAAGTAGAACACACCTCCGCTGACATAGATTATCTTGTAACGGATAAGATATGGAAATGTAAAGCACAAACGTTTGGTCTCTGAATAAATTTTTGTTTCGAAATTGTTTACCGTGAGGTAAAAGATTTTTTCTACTTTTTAGTTATCTTCTGCCATCAATTTGAAAGGCGAACTTGGAATGGAACTACAGGTACTAGTTATTACATTTGCATAAAACTATTATATTTGCTCCCGATCAGTTTTCAGGGTGTAGGAATATGTGTTCTGACTGTAGTTGAAACTTGTTCAATAAATTCTCATTTTACCAACGGCGAAACCTAAGCTTTAAGATGAACGTTTCTTCAGAAGCGTTGCTATGGCGACTGCAGCACATTTGATGTTCATCTGCATCCAGAATTATAATTTTCATTTGTAAATTGTGTGCTCATAAGAAACGAATTCACAAAATAGTTCATGGTAAACTGATGTGATCAATTTAAATGTATTAAATCGACGAGTAGTTTTTCTTGCTTCAAGTCTGGAAATCAAATTCTTTGAGCAGGTAAAATATTTTGTGCTAATTTTACAGCTTCCTGTAAGTTTAGTGAGGGACCAATTTCGTTTTTGCCTTATAGGGATTTTTTTATAAAAAATCTTAAATAAATGTACTTATGCTTTTCGATAGGTTTCAAGGATATTACGTATTTTTTTAGAGTTTTTCATCCGATCTCCCATTTAATTGAATATGAACCCCGTTTTTAGGTATTATAAACAATATGTCGGCTTTTATGTAATGTTTTTAAAATCTTTCGTGTTGATTACTAGTTGGGCATCTGCTATGGACTTCACGTTTGCGAATGCAGTCAAGAAAGTTAAAGGCTTGATGATGTTGCAGGGTGCTCGGGGATTGCGTCCCGGTGATTCTGGTGCCCTTCATTTCGCTGCAAGGAACGTCTCCAGTTCTGATGCCACTCCTCCGGTGTCATTGCTTCACACCGACAATCACATCAACGTGCTTCGGCATATAGGCAGTGATTCTTCGGTATCCTTGCGCAAAAACGCTAGCGGGCTGCCGTTTCCAGAAATAAATTATCAAGCCAATCCTAATTTTATCGGGAGCAGTTCAACATTACCTGTCACTACTTACTCCGCGAGTAACAGCAACTCGTTTCTAGTGTGTCCCATCTGTTCACACGTTTTCTCTGGCCGAAATCGTTGCCAGAACCTTGAAATTCATTTGCGCATTCACACCGGAGAGACTCCCTTCCATTGTCATCTGTGTTCCTACCAGGCCAAACGGAAGTCCCACCTCCGTATTCACATCTTGAGAAGACACTCCGATGCTTCTACTGGTGACAACACCAGTCACTTACTCGGTGGTAGCATGGGAGATGCTCCTTTGGTCAGCACAGTTACTCAGCCATCTCTGCCCGATGCCTTCAATGCAAATTTTGAACGTGGTTCTGTTCCGAGAATTATTTCTTCTTCTACAGCTGATCTTGATCACAAGACTGTGTGATCAACCACTGATCTTTTTTTTCATTGTTAGTGAACCTATGTGAATAGTATTACTACGTTTAGAATTGCTGATGAATGTCATTTCGAACCTGCATGCGTATAAGATAGAGATTGGTGTGCGTGTAGTACAACACATTTGTAGGGAGAATGCAAAGTCTTCAGTTTGCTTCATTTGGATTGTATGTATTAATGATATTTGTTGTAATTCATTTTGTAAACTAGAAATATGAATGTGCCGTTCGGAGCTGCTGCGCGTAAACATTAAGGTCTTAAGATTTAAACAATTACAGTATCACCCTAGCTTACCGTAAGTTAGTTTTCCTTACTTGATTTTAGTTTCAGTGCAACACGTTGCTCTATTCATCTCTAAGTCTTATTACTAGACAACTATCATATTGTACTGATCTTGTACCATTCGGTTTATGATTGATGGCTGGGGAAGTGGTCTTAAGCAAACATTTGATACCGTTGTTTATGTGGGAATAAATGTAAATTTATTTGAAAAATACTAGCTTCTGTGAGTGGAAAGTTTTGTATTCAAATTCTTCACACTGTACATTGCAAATTCAATTAATCGTGTTGGTTTGATTGGAATTTGTATGCATGCCATGGCTAATGGTCAATTAATTTTGGTACTTGCTTGAAGTTGCCTTTGATGGATACGGAATTTTATTTTAGTGTCGCACGGATGACAAATTTGTTCCCGTGTATGACTAATTTAGTTTTTGTGGGATTTTGCAGAATACGAAAGGTCGACACGCAAATCCTCGCCGTCCTGGTCAAGACGGCGCTAAACAATACTCCGCATGTGAAAAAGGCCTCTTCGGTAGCGATTCCAATTATGGTGCTGAAACTCTTAATAGCCAGGCTTTTTTCAACTCCTCCGGACATTCTCTGTCTTCTGTAAATATTTCTGCAGGTGATGTTTCATGCCCGATTTGTGGAAGCAGTTTTAGTGGCGCCTATGGAAAATACAACTTGAAGAAACATTTAGTCATTCATCAGGGAGATAAACCATTTAAATGCTGGGTGTGTTCGTACAGCACTATAAGGAAAGCTCATCTTAAGCGCCACGTGGAAACCGTTCATGCCGTCCATTACGATGGACCGTCATCAGTAGGGGACTCAAGCACCATCAACGCTAGCATGTCTTCATTGCAGTTCTCTAAACCTATTCGTACAGATGACTCTTCGAGTATCGTTAGCTACTCTTCGGATGTTGAAAACTCGACTGACTCGCCTTTGTCTGTTTCCGTGAGTCGGCTCGCTAATTTGACCGACGTTCCTTCACTCAGGCCTCCTGTCGTTCATAATAATGTTTTTGATGCGTAATAGTGTTATTTTTTATCGTTCGCGTGCCCCAGGTTTTCGTCTCGCTTTTGTTTTTATTTTAGTGGGAAAATTTTGAATCTTTGTGTTATTTATAAATGCGTAAAGGACATCAAGGTTCATAATTATGAGAAAAGATATTTTTCAGTTACCCTCGAGCTTCGTTATTTGTCGTAATTAGTCATAATTTAATATTTGAAGAGTTCATATATGCAGGAAAACGTCAATCAAAATTACGAAAATAACGGCAATGCCAAAAATAGTAATGAAATCTTCTAAAAGATACTAGCAGTTGTAAATAATGCGAATGGTAATGGTGAAAATAACGAGGTTTGAATGTAGATCAATACTATTTTTCAAGAAGCCTACCACGAAGACCTAGTATTTATCAGTACTGCTCAAGTTGAGATCACATAGCTCATACACTGTTTGCTGTGCAACTGTTAATTATAATACAAGTATTCGTACATCATTCATTTATGCATTCATGTACTAATAAACTTACTTGTTTTATCTGCGTTTTTAAAGAAGTTGCACTTCTCACACTTTGATAAAGTTGCGATGGAAGTGTTGGGCTGCGCCAACGTACGTAAAAAGAATCTAACGCTCCTAACCACTTACGGACGGGTGCACTCAATTGACACCCTAGTTTATTTTGAACCCCCCTAGTTTACTACAAAGAAAGAATTTTTTTCAACGTTCTCTTATTGGTTTTGCCTCTTATTTTGGTGTCAATAACCATCAAACGTTATTTTATATGCAATCTTGTAGTATATAAGCATAAAAAGACGAGTAACATTTGGAAAATCGGCAATAAATGCGCACTAGGGGGAGTACAAGGAAAATTAATGCATCTATAAGTGGTTAAGGGTATAGACCGTAGCAACCTGCTTCAAGACACATGTATTGTGAGAGTATTTTAACTTAGGCTACATGCGTTTCCTCTTCTCTCCCCCAGTCATGATGCCTGCTAGAAGATAAGCGTTGTGCAAGTAGGGGGTTGCCACAACCTCTACATAGCTACCATTCTCTAATTTATTGCCTTCTAAATTAAGAATTACGTTTATGGCTATCATAGTGGCACGTTATTTACTTATTTTACACTGCCTACTACAGCAAATGTGATACATCTGTCTTCGTGTCACAGAATTTCGTGACCATGTGCAAAAAGTCTGTTGCTTTCGTGGGAAAATTTGAATTTTCATGTTATGTTTCCGGTGTATCTTAATAATTAGGTTTATGGACTGGAAATTGGAATGTGGACGCGGTCTAGCTGCATGACAGGCAGCATAAACCAGAATGCAGATGAGAATCAAGGACAAACCGATTAGACGAGTGTCATTTTTTTTTATCATTAACAAGTGGATTGTAACTCTTGTACATGATTAAATTTTGTTTTTCTACGTGTTTCATTTCCTTGCTCGTGAATCCTGCTTTTGTATTGGCCTTGAAAAAGTTATTGAATCAATTAAGCGTTTATTTGTTGAATCTGAGCTCTATGTCAGATTCAAAACGCATTTAATACACTTGAAATTGTTTCAGTTCTTCAGTATTCGCTTTGGCTAAAAATTATTTGTGGGAAACCGGACGTTGTCAAGCAGCATGATATTTATACGGAAGTTCGTTTGAGGAAATTCTTACAAAAAGTCGATGAATTATTCATATGAGATCTGACTTCAGTGTTGTATCTGCTTTTCAGAACAACCCTTGGTCAAAGGAGAAAACCCTCCCTGGATCGTCTGGTGATGCTGCCCCTGAAATCTCATATTGTCCCGAGTGTGGCAAAGGTTTTCGCGGAGTGTACCGCAAGTATAATATCAAAAAACACATGACGATTCATTCAGGTCTTAAGGTATTCAAGTGTCCCTATTGCCCCCATAACACGAACAAGAAAGGGAACCTTAAAACCCATGTTTTATCGGTGCATAATCTACCTTTCGACGATTTTGCCGTATCTATGAGTACACCTGCCATTGTGACGACCCCTTCCTTCAACAGTTCATCCTGGCTTACTTCTCAGAATAAAGCAGCTTCTGGTTGTGAAGAAACATGTTCATTTCTATACGCGAGTGAGCCTAGAGGAAAAATAGATTTGACTAGAAACAACCAGAATGTATTAAAGACAACTTTGCCCGTAACTCGTGCACAGTTAACAAGGGAACTAAGGGAACAGTCGTGCGAAGTGTCGTTTTCGAAAACGGGTCTCGCACGCGTGACATCGAGCTCTGAATTTAACACTTCATCTTCCTTGTCTTCATCAACGACTTTGCTACGGTCCGGAAATACGCCTGTTACCGTTACACAAGCCCCGGAGGATCTCAGTTGCGCTTCTCAGGAAATCGCAAATTCTGCTATTACGGATTAAAGTTAATCCATACATTGCTCCCAAATAATTAGGAAGACTATTTTAATGGTGAGGAAATCTGAATGTAAATTGTTTAACTATATTGCGTAATACTGAAACTTACATGATGCTCAGAAAATATTATATGTGCGTCTGCATATCGTTCTTTTTCTCGACGGAAATTTTCACCATGTTGGTAGGCTTATTATTATATTAATTATACATTTGCTAACTAAACAATTAGAGGTGCATGAGTATGAGCGTCATTCGTCTTTAAACTAAGCACGTGCATTTTCAATCCTACAATCTGTGTACATGCAATCCTTGTATCGTGAACTATATTTTTACTTGTTCGTATGTATCTTCTTACATACTTAGTTCCATTTTCTCTGAATTTATTTCCATGTCTTTTGGATGCTACTATCAGAGTTTTTAATGTAATTAGCCAAATTCAACATGCTCAAGCAGGTGAATTGTCGTCTTGTTGCACTCACTCCAAGTGTAGGTTAATCATTTTAATTTTCTATGATTTCGGTCGTAGTTTAATATTCTGAGTAGTTTTTCAGTTTTCACTGAAACGAATTTTGTTTTTCAACAAAATTTCATGTGTCGTAATTTATTACGTCACGTAATTGTTCCAGTCATTTCTTTTATGTTGAATTTCTGTTAAAGTGTGATTTCTTACATGATATTGTGTTTGGAGGTCGTTTTTACTATTACCATCTGATTTTCGTGCTTCTAAAAATGTTGTTATTGAAAGAATATTGGAGAAAGGATGATGAAACTCGAGTGGTTCACATATCAAATTATTAATAGTTAGAACTGTGTGCTCGTTGCGCGCGTAAATGTTTCTCTATATCTATCCTATACTCATAAGTGAAATGTCATTTGTCTTATGATGAAATAAACCACCGAACAAGAAAGTAACAAGTGAGACAGACTTCTTCAAAGCATGGCTTGTATGCACAAGCGTGATAGTCAACTTACTGTTCATTTCAACCATAATTCTGATTCTGTACCTACATTTTCCCGTTACCAGGCTTCCTAAGCCTGATGAAATAGAATAGAATAAGGAAATAGAAACGAGCCGTTTGACCCATTCTTGGGTTTATACCCGAGTTCCATGCCGTCTAGAGTAAAGGCAATTCAGTCACTCACGCACAGGCATTTCAGTCGCGCGCATTTATCACAATCATACACTGGCCCTGGGAGTTAAGGACATAGAATTAGTACGTTATAATGCTGGGGGATTCGTAGTTCGATAGTCAACTTTTCATTTCCACCGTAATTCAGATCCTGTACCTACATCTTCCTGTCCTTACCAACTTATTTTTGCAGTGTCATAGTAATGTTCGAAGTTTTTGGTAGATCTTGTAATTCAGTGAGCCTTTTTTTCAAGTGACAAGCACAACTCCGTACGGTTAGATGGAAATACTGAAAGAATCGGACACTATTGACGCTGCACGCCTGCTCGAAGCATGACTAGTTTTGAGAACTTGGATTTTGAAACCTTAGCTCACAGATCATCGAACGAATTGTAAATGAAATATTGGATGAACGAAGTTAGCATTACTTATAATTGTGCACTTCAACTAAAGTGTGTCTAATTGCAATAATCAGCCGATGGTCGTAAAGCTTTCTCGTTGAGCGCTCAGGAGCAGAGTATCTTGTCTAATTTTCCCAGCCACAAGGATAAGCAAGTCTATCGCTCACCAGTCGACCAGCTTGGTCGACTGGTGAGCGAATCTGCTTGCGAGCGGGAAGACCCGGGTTCGAATCCCGCTGCCGACATGGTTGACGCGGCTAGAAATGCGGCATGGGACTTGGGTAAACAACAGAATAATTATCGAAGTAATTATCCGACCCAAGAATGGGCCAGAAGGTTCGTTCCTATAGCCTCATTCTATTCTATTCTATTACAATCCGAAAAATACGCATCATAAATTGAATTAAAATTGTATTAAACCAAGTTCTAATTAAACATAACGAATTGAAACTTAATCAGAAGCAAAATCTGAAAAAAATTAATGAGTTATGATCACTCATACTGTACGAGTTGATTGGATTTATCATACAGCTAACCGTGCTGTAGGATGTAGCATTTACAGGTGTCCTGAACAATGCATCAGATTTTAAACCTTAGCTATTAGAACCTGTTGTGCATTTTAATTTACAGTTCAGTAAGGTTCCTTTTTTCATTTCATTTGTGATATTTCCGGTGAAGTGGAATAACGATTCAGGAAAATATTGCTCGAGCACAATCCTGATTTTTATTTTCGGTTTTCCAGGGAATGATATTATTAACTAAAGACATTGCAGCCGTTTATGTCAATTTGAATAGTTGTAGTTAGAATATCGTTTATTATTCTAAATATTTCTTTGCATAAAAAATACTTGTAGTCTTCATTTTCATCTTACTTTAGCTATTGTTTATTGTTTCTAGCACTCGTGAAATATTTTCACTTGACTACATACTATTACGTTCTAGAGAGAAATCCGTGAACAAAATTAATGTACAATTAAATGTTTTTCCATTCTTTCTGGTTTTGACTTGTCACGCTTTACGGAGCAATAACTTTTTTGCATTAAGTTTTTCTTGCATCTCAAACGTGCCGTTGGAAACTGCACCGTTCGGTTCATTATAACTTAAGTGTGTCTTGTTGCTCTATTTCCAATTGTTTTCCCTAGCAAAAGTGTTTCAATATTTGTACTTGACTTTCTCTTACGATTCAGATTTACTCTAAATTATAGAAATCTGAAGTCGTAGCTAATTAATACCTCAAAACACAAATGTAGCAACAATTTTCAATTTCCTAGTGGATCGATATGTCTGTTTCATAGTCTGCCATTGGTACTCTGTTTTTCTGGAGTACTATTATCGTGCGGCTTCTATTGGTATTTATTCAGCTATGGAAATCTAAAGACCTAACGAAATAAAAAACGTTCAAGTTCACTTTTATTGAGCGAGTGCCACTTATCTTTCAGGCAAAACGCAACTACTTCAACAAAAAAGAAAGGAAGGACGCCGTTTATTCGCCCAGGAAATCTGCCACAGCATCAGGTATATTCTCATCAAGCTCAAGTGTTTTATCAGCCTCAAGTACTGGAATATCGACGTACCACATTTCGAAAGCAGCTTCAACTTCTTCAAATGGCAAAATGACGTCCAGTGCACTTACCGTTACTGACGCAATGACTATGTCGTCAAGTGAGCGTCAAAAGAATTTCGTAAGTGCCCATAACTTCGATGCGCTGCCGTTTGATAGCGACCTTTACAATCATGGATCAACATATTCGACATTCTCAAACTCTTCCATGACTGGGGCATCTACTTCTCTACCTAATCGAACAAGTGATGATATTTGCCCGTGTCCCATTTGTGGCAAGGAGTTCTTGGGTGAGTACAAGAAGTACAATCTGCGCAAGCATTTGATCTTGCACTCAGGTTCTCGTCCATTCGTGTGCTCATATTGTGCAGCTGATTTTAATCAAAAAGGCAATTTAAAGCGGCATATGAACTCCGTGCACGGCATTTCTCTAATGAAAGAAGGCGACACGCAACTCATTGGTTCTGGTGATGCAGCCGCTCCGTCAACGTCCGCACCAAGTCACTTAAGTTTACAAACTTTTGACTCCAAAGATCG
This sequence comes from Trinorchestia longiramus, assembly GCA_006783055.1. Taxonomy (NCBI): domain Eukaryota; kingdom Metazoa; phylum Arthropoda; class Malacostraca; order Amphipoda; family Talitridae; genus Trinorchestia; species Trinorchestia longiramus. The sequence continues at coordinate 403,616 of VCRD01000034.1, read as the reverse complement.
TTGCTGAATTGAACGGTTAGAGCTAACAGTCCATGCTTAGTCCATAATTCCTCATACAAAGATTACGGTTTGTTAATTGATTACTTCTTTTTTTAGCAGCTACGTATATTTTTTTAGCCAGTTTTCGTCACTTGCTTCATTTTAGATTCAAGAGTGGCGACTTTAGTGCGACTTAACGAAGTCAGTTACCATTTACATTGGAGGTATCTTCATTTTGGCCTCGTGACCGAAAGTGTTATTGTTGTTACCTCACTATAAAAATAATTATTATGTTGTTAAAATCTTGCAACTCCCGAAGGATGTGAGCTGAACGATATTGCCCTGGGATTGCTCCCGGAGAAATGTATTCTGAGCTCTCGGGTAGGAGGGGTATTCTGGAAATGGCTGTCCTCGTCAGCGTCCATTGGAAAATTAGCGCTCGTTCATGGTATCACTGGTTATTTAGTTTAATCAGTGACACTTGTAACTAAAGGATTTGTGTGCCTTCATCTTTCCCCTCTGCATTTTTTGTCTTAAGAACTGCTGACCAGGAAAACAACCTTTTGCACGAGTTCTTTTTTTTCTGTGGGGGAGATCACAGCTTCTCCTTTCTTGGCTGAAATGCGCGTGTTTAACCTTTTCACAATAAAATTATTTCTCGATTGAATGAAATGTTTCGTAAATTATCATCTTTACTCGTTTTTAATGCCAGTCCACCTAACTTTTGAACGAAAGATTTATAACATAGGACTAAAATGAATTATTCATAATGGACTTCAGGAAGGCCAGTGGTCCATTCTGTGTTAACAAGACTTGAATTTAACGCAACTCAAGCTGATCCGGTAGAAAGCTTCAATGTAATGATCGCTCTATTTGAGCGGAAATGCTGTTTTCATTCTGAATATATCATCACAGTAAGCGTATTGCTCTTATACTACGCATACATTAAACCTGAATGATTCCACATGCGTGGTCGTGTTAATAGGTTATGAAATATTTAGATTTGATGAGCACAAGATGAAGGCTATGCTAGTAGTAAGTTGAATAATAAGAGATGAAACCTAATAGGTATGTATATTGTAAACTCATGTTACATTGTATTGTAAAAGTTCTGTAAATACTGTCTATTTAAGGCGTACGTGCTGCCTTAGGTTACCGTTTACTAGGGTATTACTGTGACTAACTAATACATGTATCGCATAAATACTCTCTTATTATCCTCCAGGTTATAGTTTAAGCCAAGGTCTACTATAAACCTTGTAGTCCTTGTTGTTCAAGCTTATAGTCACCATGATCCGAGACTGGGACAATTTAGTTCGACAGTAGTTCATACAGGGTGCAGCAACATAACTTCCTTTTTTCAGAGGAAGTTCCTTTCAAAAAAAAAAGGAAGTCATGTTGCTGCATCCTGTACTTCGCTCAGACCAGACAATCACGCTCAGTGCATGATTGTTTTGGGAAGTTTTGACGTTGGGGGTGTGAAGCCTATTATTTTAGCACATAATGCTGTTTCATGTACTGATACTCATTATTTTAGTGTTGTATTGAGTGTATTTATGTCTGATATAGAATATTCAATCGCACCTCACGTACCCATGAGAATATTTTAAGCTACATACGGAATAAATCTTTTTCTTTTTTCGGAAAATGAACAAAGTTTGTGTAACTGTCCAATAAAGAATTTTATTTTGTAACTGCGCTACCTCTAGGATATACTCTGGAGAAAAATTATATAGCGTTCCGTTGACTTGCCACTTCTTGGATGTATCTTAAACTACCTACAGCAGATGCAGTCGCTCGAGTCAAGGAAATATGTAGCATTTTTGTAGGCATTACAATTCCTTTTTTCTCTGCTTTTTCTCAGACAGAGACTGACTTATCGCGAGTGTAATCTCGTCATAGTTCTTTTCAACATTCATTTTTTGGCCTCTTTCTCCTCTGTACTTCACAGTCACTGTTCAAAATCATAATAAGGATGAAAAATAGTGAAGTTAATAATATGACTAGGAATAACCATCACGTACTGGCAAAGCGGTGAAATTTTTATCCCTAATCACATCATTTTTTCTATCACCACCTTATAACTTTATCTAACCCAGCTTGAAATTTAACCCTAACTTCAACCTGAATTTAAACCAATCCTAACCTAGACGATTCTTGTCCTTCGTCTGTAAACTGTACCCAAACTAGCCCACATAAACTTCTCGTAACCTTGCTTTGCTCGTCCTGGCTTGACTTAAGAATAATAACAAAAACTCGTCGTTTTGAAACTCTTGTTAATCTATAACACATGAATTTCGGCATAGCGTTCAAAGTGTACTCCACACGAGCATGTAAGCATTAGGTTAGTAATCACTACGTTTGAGAGTTATCTTAGAGGATATTTTTCAGCCGCGAATAAAGAGTATAATAACAATTGTAACGGTGCTCAATGCGCATAAGATTTTTCCAAAAATGTGACGTATGTCATAGTTCTTGTTACAGATATTACAAGCAACTTCTTCTAGACCAAGGCTTGCACCTCTTTCTTTGTTCGATGGTTCTTTCCATATTAACGTTATACGACGTATGTTGAATTTACTTAATACATGTTATTGCTCGTTTTCCCATTATCTAGAGCAATGGTCCTCAAACTCCTGTCCGTGGATCAAATGGTTCCGGGCTGCACAAGAAACATTTAATTATTTTCATTTTATTTATTGTAATGTATTTTTTCGGTATTCTGCGACTTTCCATGGACGAGAGGTTAACTGAAATCTGAGTGACTGCGAGCTGACTATCAAACGTATCCCCGTCAGCGGGCTGCTGTGAAATTATCAAATATTGACTAGTCCGCGACGATTAAAAAAATTGGGGACCACTGGTCTAGAGAATGGCTTTTACATGAGGTACATGTCACAAGAGAAACGACTTGCTTCCGAGGTTTAGCCGTTGATGTCATGCTCTTGTTATGCGTTAGTCTTAGGACTCTACATATTTTAACGCCTTTGTGGAGAAATTTGTTTTGCAGCTAAGCAATTTCAAACCCTTATGGGAACCCAGACACGGTCTGCATGCTTGTTCGCTCACTTGAGCACGTGCGAAAGAATGAGTGTGTTGTTTCTTGTATCCTCGATCGTTCTTAAAATGACGTTTTGGATTACGCATGTATTTTGGATCATTTCAGCTTGATCGCCTGCTGCCAAAACCGTTATTGGCTTTAGAGGTTTTAACTTTATTGGCGTATTGGCTTAAAAATTGTTTACTTAAAGTTTGCACATGATGTAAGGGTTCTCTCATTGTTTGTGTCACATTTGAAAACTGATTTCTTAAAGTTATCTGCAGTAGAAATAGGGTAAGTTTGTTGGCACTACCCTGTTATAAATTTCTATAACTTAAAGAATATATAGGATTTCAAAATTGTGCATTATATTTCATAACTTCAGTTAGACTGTTTTTCTGTAACACAATGTCGTGTTTGCTCATAAAAACCCTGTTGCCATCAGTAACGAAAGTTTTTGTTTCAACAAATATATGAAGATATCAGCTGGTGATCTTATTTCAAACCCTTATAATAACGTATATTTCTGTCTATAAGTTCTTTTTATTAAAAACAGAGCTTCGCTGGGAAATTTTGCAGGAGGTATGATATCTTCGAATCTTTTTGGAACTTGAATGGTAAAGTCGGCTATGTCGAACCTGCTGCTCCCGACATGGAAGACTTGTGTCATTGAGTGCAGCTTACGAACCGTAAGTTGTAGGACGGTTCGTTCAGCATCGACTCGAAGCAGACAAACAATTCATGTTGAGTTGTCTTGACGAAATGGAAACTGCCTTTGCTTAGTAATTTAAATTTTCATAGCTTCGCAAAGGCTGCTGGATTAACCAATACCATGTCCTGGGTAAAAAAAATTGAACCCTGTTCTTTACACAGAAAAGTTCTTTCACGTGTTTAATTTAGGCTTATAAAGCAATTACCAAATTTAAATAATAAATATTAACGAATCATTATCCCAACAAAAATAATGTAACATACGCGTAGCGGGCAGGTAAAGCATTGTTTATTTTTGGTATGCATGAATCAGACCTGACTTACCCAATTTGTCTTAGCTGTGTTGGCTTCGAAGGTTTTACAGTCAAAGTTGTTCGAAGAGCGTGGGCCTGTAATTTGATACTGGATTACAAAGATTTTGCACTTTATGTTTATTCGCTGAAATACTACTGCGATGCCGAAAATATACTCGTTATTTTTGAGTTTCCGTGCATTCTCTCCCATCAACTTCTTCAGGTGGCCATTTGCAGCATGAGAAGTGTATCTCGATACTTTCTTTGCCTTTTAGACTTACCTCCAATAACAAAATTTTAATCAAACGCAGGTTCGAAGGTATCTCTTGGAGCTGAAAACGTTATGACTGTGTTTGAAGAATGAATACATTTACGTTTACGTAGCGGTTCGAAAATTAATCGCAACTCGTAACATTTTTGTTCGTTTGAACATGTTTAAAACGTACAGTCGCTAAAGAATGTTTCGAAAAATCATAATTTTAAATTTATTATTTACGTATACGTTGTTATATTGTCGGAAATCTGCGTATAAATTTATACAATACAAAAGGAAATTCTAAATAATTTATATGTTCTGATTATCACAATGTAAACAAATGTAAACGAATTTGTGCTATGTTAATCCTAGTTATTGAAATTTAATATACTGTTTCGTGTTTGAGCGATAGCTAGTGGTACCTATTTGTAAATTACTTCTTAAACATATTTGTGTTATATTTTTTCATGGAGATCCTCTCGTCAGTTGCACGTCGTTACACAGGTGCAGTGTGTAGCTTTATAACTGGTGATTATCGACCAGAGTCAATTTCATTGTTGTTGAGCACAAGTATGTCTTCACTGGAATTTCTCGCGGTTGCGAGCAAAGGCATTCGGCTTTTCAGCAAAAGTAGCTGCTTCTGAATTGATCTCTGGTACACTAAAATATTATATAATTCTTTTAAGTTCATGTATACTATGAGGCGCGTGTTGTGACTTATCGCAGTGGGGTCATTGTCTGAGGTTTCATTTCATTTTCAGGTGAGCTCTCCGAATCATCTCGAGAAATTCTCGGCTCCGTATGGTGGCGATGCTCGACGTAGCTCCTTAGGTTCCTTAACTGCTGGTCTACGGCCAACGACTGACTCCACTTTGTTTTTCAACATCCTTGGAGCTTCAAAATCTTCTCGTCCCTTCTTCCACAAACTTTTATCATCGAGCCACGTTGCTGAGCAGCGTTTGGCCACAACTGAAAACAGTAGTCGAATCTCTGCTTCTATTTCAAGCAATATTGGACAAACGATGCACATGCAACCCGACTCTTCCATTGCGTGTCACATTTGCTCCAAGGTGTTTCACGGCGAATATTGCAAGTATAATCTTAAAAAGCATCTCACCATTCATTATGGCATGAAGCCATTCTCTTGCCCTTTGTGTCAACGAACTTTTAACCAGAAATCATCTATGAGAAGACATTTAACATTTGTTCATGGAACGGATCCGGACGATTTACTACAGCCTGCTCGGACTAGTACAGAATCACACCGCATCGTCACGCTTCAGCAAAGTTCCACATCAGTTTCCAACGAAGAAAAAGAGGCTGATCATGGTCATAGTTCGGTGCCGTCTTCGGTGTTAGATGACGGAGCTCCATATATTGCCACCTCTGAACTCTTATCTGTTCAACAGTCTACTGACGACGTCCAAATTCCTAACACGGGGTCATAGATCACTACATTCCAAAAGTCGATTACTATTTCTGTTTTGGCTGTGAATATGCTCAAGTTAACCGTGTCTGTTGACCATTGTACTTTGTGTTTTGGTTTGCGTCAGAAATACACGTCATTATTTGATCTAAACCATTGTAATTTATTGTGAATGAATTTGGAAAATTTATAGAATTAGGTTTTTATTCTAATTTCGTATTCTTTGAGACGTAAACCACTGAAAACCCATAAGACATGAAAAAATTCTCATCGTTTAAAAGCAAGCTCACAATTACGAGTGCTTTCAACATGAAACGCGTCACGAAATGGAATAGCACACTAAAATGTCATATTTTTCCATGTAGATGTTGAGTTATAGGAGTGGCATTTGATAGTAGGATGGTTACTTTACGTCTCCCGTCAACGTCTCAAGTCCAAGTTACAGTACTTTTATTCCAGTGGTACTCCACTCTATCAAAATATGATACTTATTGGCTATTCGTTGAAACAGGATACTATCGTGTATTGTACCAAGAATGGGCCCGAAGGTTCGTTCCTATAGCCTCATTCTTTTCTATTCTATTGTTGTGAAAAGTATCAATAGAAGAGATATAAGTTCATATCTCAATTGATTCTGTTCCTTTAGTTGATCTTCCTCGGAGTCTGTATTTTTACATTTTTTGGTTCAATTCTTATGACATCATAATCGCAAGGCATGAATGCTGATTTTTGAAACTTTGTATTGTTACATTATTTGTGCAGAGGGAAAGCTGCGGACCACTGCCACGTCCTAACCAGTCCACGCATTTCCCCTCGTGGTCGGGGGTCAGTTCGATACCTCAGCCTGTAGAAGAGTACAAGCAGCTTGACCGACAGTTCTCCCTCACACCTGCTCGTCCTAACTTGACTTGCGTGATTTGCGGGAGTGTTTTCAGAGGGCGCCTGAACAAGTACAGCCTCCAGCGCCACATGGCAGCTGTACATGGGCTGAACGCGCCTAAGTACCATTGCGACCATTGTTTCGCTAAGTTCGCCAGAAAAGATACCCTCAATCGCCATATTTGGTCTAAACACAACGTGTCGCCGATGACTTTTTCTTTTCCACCTCATCCGAAGTGAGCTGCGTTTGAATTGTTATATGCTCTGGTTAAGGATTCTGTATTGTATGAATATTGTCATCTGCAAGTACTTTCGACGAATAAATTCTTCTGATTGTTGTTCATGTTTGTTCAATACAACAACATTTGTGTGTTAAGTGCCAGTTACTTCTGCAACTACTCTGTGTAATGTAGATTGGAATTAAGTTCTAATTAAAGCTGCTCTGTAAATACTCTTAGTAACCTACTGCTTCAGATAAGTAGGTAGTTTTTTTGTATTTTTGCCCTGAATTATTTGTTCTCTGCATTCACAGACGGTAATTTATTTGGATGTACACGAGTCCTTGTTGTGTGACTCACGAATTCTTTATATTTGTAACCTGTCCTGCTGTAATCTTGATATTATCTACACCGATAGTAAATACCCTTCCGGCTTCGAAAAATTCAAATGCAAAAAATTATCATTCTTCTGAATTTTGAATCAGAACTAAGAATTTACTGCAGACGGTAATCATCACAAAGGGTTTAGTTGTATGAATAAAAGATACGACTTGAAATGTGTACAGTTTCTCTGCAAAAGATGGTGAACTATTTCTGCGACAAGCAACTCGCAATTCATCTAAATCTCCTCATTCACTTATTCATTGCATGGGCAGCAGTTTTAAAATAGAGAAGAATATGGCAACGGGAACGTGCCGTTTGGTCCACTCTTGCGTTGCGCCATCTAAAGTTGAGGTATCAATCACGCACAGGCATCCAGAGGAAAGACGGACGGGAGCAGGAGTAACAGACATGCTTTCAGTCATCAATTTTTACGCAATAATTACGTGACTTGTATTACACAATGATTATATGGCTTCGAACACAATTGTTGAATGACTCTTGGTACGCAATGGTTATATGACATGTGATACGTAATAATTGTATGACTCGCTTTACACAATTATTACATGACTCGAGATACTCAACTATCACATGTCTCTTGGTACACAATAGGTATATGAATTGCAGTACTCATAAATATGACTCGCGGTACCCAATAATTATCCGATTAGCTATACAGATGCATGATACTATGTGACTGGCGATGTTCAACTATTACATGTCTCGGTGCATAATATGTACGTGACTTGTGGTACGTGATGGTTACATGTCTCAAGGTACTCAGAAAGTACATGACTGATACTATGTATGTACTATGTAAGTACATACTATGTGTCACGTGGTACGTAATAATTTGGTCGTTTTATACACGAATTATATGACTCATGGTACACAATGAGGTTTCTCGTGGTGCACATAATTCTGCACTGATAAGATAACACTCAAAATTGCATGAATCGTGGTACACATCATTACTACATGCCTCGTGGTCACAATAACTACTACTATGACTCATGGCATCTTTCAATTACTAGACGTGTGGTGAAAAATAGTTGCATGGATCTTGATTTGCATAATTTTATTCTGACTTATGGTGCACAATAATTATGACCCCGCTGGTCACAAAAGTTATGACGTTCATGGTACATATTGATTGCGGACCTCGTGAAATAAAATATTTGTGTAACCGGTATTGCACAATGAGTGTGTGCTCGTTGTACTCATTGGGATACCGGAGTTCTGGTCATACCTGGAATCGAAACGTTACGATACTGACGGGTTCCTTATGCCTCATTTGTAAAAACGATTTATGAATGTGTTCACAGTGCCAGCAGAAACGATGTTTTCGGACAACTGGTTCCAAATTCTGTCAATTTTACTGGAAAGACGTTTAGAACTTAGGATAGTTTGAAGTTTTTTGTTAGGTTTTGTCTTTATTTCTGCTTTGGACGTTATTGTTTCTATTGAAAAGCCCTTCCAGGGTAACATTGTTCCAGCCTCTCAGTCTAGTTATTTATAGAGAGTCTCGCTGATTTGTCCTCACAGTCGTCTTTATTTTAGGGAAACGAGTTCAAGCTGCTGAAGACGCTTTTCGTAACTGAGATTGCGGAGCTCAAGAATCATTTTCGTTGCTTTTTGCAGAATTCTGTCCATTTTGTTAATGTTTTGTTGTAGGGTAGGCAACCAGAGTTGCACTGTATATTCCAGGTGTGGCTGGACTATCGCTTTATCGAGCGGTAATATTATGTTTTTTGGCTTGTATTCAAAGTATTTTACTATGAAGCCAGGGATGCTGCTTGTATTTCTGAGGCTTTTTCCCATTTGTTTTTCATGCTTGGGATTTTCAGTTATAATTATACCAAGATCTCTGTTTTGTACTGCTTCAGTCCAAGACCGCTTTTCAGACCCAAGTTTCGCTACGTTGTAGTAGACGATTCAGGTCTAATTGGATAATTACTCCTTTTCTTTCGGTGAACGCGCTGTGACAAAGATTCGTGTCATCGGCAAATTAGTTGATTTTCTGATTTTTCCGACGACAAAGTCGTTGATATAAATCATGAAGAAGGGTAGGCCTAAAACGCCGTTCCTCTCTGTGTTTTTTATTGTCCGTCCCTCTCCCAAATTTTGAGTCATATATTTACTGATGAATACATCAACTGATTTGAATTCTCATTTCATGGGAAAACACGAGGTGGTAGCCGTTTTCAGGAAATTTTTGATAGTAATTGAGATGAAACAGGATGTTTGTCGTCGTGCGCAATGCGAAGCATTTTCCACTATCAAGTCACATGTACTGAGGCATTGAGAAAATGTGATTGTTTGTGTAGTAATAATCATCTATTAGTTTTGTGACACCATCTGCGATGTCTCGACCCCGATGATATTTTGACCAAAGGTATTATTTTCATCACCACAGGAGTTCTTCTCTCCTTCGGAAATGTTCGTCGGCTCATCCCGTGACGATCTCTCCAATGGTGGCCAAAGTCGGAGACCAATCTCGCCTACTGCATCGAGCTTGAGGCACTTTTCAAAAAATTGTTCTCCTCGTGAGACGGAGTCGAGCATTCATCTTGGTGTCGGGAGTGGTAGCGAAAACGTTGCGTATGAATTGACGGGTGTCGGTGTTACTGGGTCCAGTGTTGAACTTTCGCCCGGTATTAAAAGGAGGTATCGAAACGTAAATGCTGATTTTTCCAAAGCTGTCCAGTGTCCTGTGTGCCACACGCAGTTTTATGGGAGCAAACGGAACTATCTGCTCAACCGGCACATGGTGATCCATACGGGCGAAAAACCCTTCCACTGTCCGCACTGTTCCCACCGAACGAACCGCAAAGAAAATCTGCATCTTCATATCCTGTCGAAGCACATTCACGGAAAAACTTGAAAATGTTACTTGTCTTCCATATTTTTTTATGCGGTATTTGAGGCATTTACAAAATTTGAATTGATGTCTTCAAGTTGTTTATTAAATAGCATGTAGAGTTCGTTTGCATTCATATCAAGGGAATATTGTCCAGTTCAGTTAGTTCTTATTGTTCTTGAACGAAGTTCGTTACCATAACATGTTGAATTGGACCTGATTAATTCGTAATCTTAGTATATTGTATTTTAAATATATATTTGAAGGCCATTTAATTTATGGTCATTTTTGTACTGTTGAAAGGGTTAATGATTTGTACTATCAGTATTTAGTATACAAAATAGGTAAAAACGGACGAATACTTTCAATAAAATGTGTAGGTTCACTGTTAATTTGGAGTTTTAATGAATTACTGTTCATGTTCTCAAGAGTTAATTGTATCTGGAGCCCTAGTTATAAATCTTATGTTACAATGATGAGGATTTTAAAATAAAAATAAAGAAAATACGTTAAAAATAAAGAAAATCTTGTAATAATACACATAATGAAGATGTAACATTATAAAACGGATTTGAACTCAATACGTTGTTTAACGAGAACTCATATTAAAAATCAATAATGCTTTTAAAATTCGGAGGTCTGTGGCGTTTGACGAATACTGCAATATTGCGAATTCACCAGAATTTGTAATATCAGAACGCTCCAAGCATGAATACCTGTTTTAAATCAAACATATGCGTTTTTCTTTGTTTAGGCAATACTTCGTAAAGTGACTAAGTACATAATGTGGACAGCTAATTACATCTGACATTGCTGTAGTACACCGCACGGCAATGGCCATGAAACTACAAATATTTAATCGTACATCATTTCAGTAAAAAATTCTGAAAGGGCAAACAGTAAGGTTGATAAACAATATTTTTTACCCGCATTTTGTGGAACTTGTTGCCGTGAAATTTTATTCGTCCATTTTACGGTTACCAACAATGTTTAAATATTTTATTTCTGATACAACTATCATAATTGCTATACAATAAGTACGTATCCGAAACGTTCTTAAACGCAAAGGCTTTTCCTTATTCAACTGTTTTTGCTCTCATCTGTGCTTTACGGTTAAGGAAAACACCGATTTTGGCTAACAATTTTTAAATTGAAAGTAGCATTTATGCATTTGCTGCAACAACGTACCAATATTGTCTTATAAAGTATCAGAGGAAATATTTGTCAATCTTGTTAGAGTAGCTCATATATCACATAATAAACACTTTAAATTAATTTTCATTGTTCATCATGACTTGTCTTTGTACAAAATTGTAATTTGCCACACTTTCCATAGTAATTCGTGTCTTTATGACAATATTCTTGGCATCAGGTTTGTATGCTGATGGAGCTCATTTTTAGTTAAGAAGAATACGACTTGATACTTAGTTGGCGTGTGTTTTAAAATTACCAGGAAACTTTTTGATTAGTTTGATTTTTCTCACATTGTGTGAGCTAGTACACGGGTTTTTTGAGTGTGATGTTACTGGCATTGCTATTTATTTGTTGATGCAAGTCTTTACTCCTAAGTCATTCTCTATGGACTAAAGCTTTTAATGTGGTTGACAAGCTTATCTACTGGCAAATATCTTTGTAACAGTAATATACTTCCTGAAAGGATTAGCGGCTAGAATTATCCCTTGGATCGTTAACTCTCTGCGGTAGAAAGTAGGATTCATGAAATAACGTACCTTTCATTGAAATAGCGCTGATGTAATCTGGTTCCTCACCAAAACTCAGAGATATAGCGTCGTTTTTTCAAAGGTATCCCTAGCTATGTACTGGATATTCAACTACATTAACTTCCAAAACCATGTGTGAGTTTTGTTTTATAATTAGGTGGGCTTTTCCGTTTTTTCCTGTAAGGTCATCATAAATGCTCCAAGTGAGATTTCATCTTATTTTCCATTGTATTGAGATACTGCTGAAATTTATTTTGAGCAAATACCGATGTAAAAGTACATTTCAAGTAGTTTAATTTTACATCTTCGACGTACAGAAGTGGTTATCTCTTGTTCAGTCGGTTGAACTTATTAAGTCTTGAAAAATATTTTTCTGCCATGGCATGTTATTTTTTTTCTCAGAGACTAAATTTTCCCCTTAGTAACCGATGCTAATTTCACTTCCACTGAATCTTTGCGATGCTTGTAGATCTTCAATGCTCTGTCAGCACTTACAATATTCGTCTGCCGGGTGGATACCTATTCTTTATTACATTTTGTGTTATGAACTCGCTTCTTCTAAGTCTTACGATGTGTATGTTCGTAAGACGTGTAATTCAATAAATGGTTTCTTGAAATTTATATATGAATCGCTTTCTCACTATCCTTAAACAACTGGAAAGAAGTCTAATGGGAAATTTAAAATGTGCGCTGTCCACTGCCTAATACGGGCTATTTTACTTGTTCAGCGTCATTTTTCCACGGGCGTTATAACGCGTGTTCGTGTGTCAACTTAGTGGTTGTCGCCATCGACTGTAAAATACTTCAGAACTATCTTGCTACGTAATATTGAACTGAGAGCTCTCCCTTCGTATTGCAGATGGGAGCGATCTTCGACGCTTTGCCTCACACCGGACTCGACTTTCACCGTACCTCCAAGGCCCAAATCAACTCAATTCTAGGATCTTTGAATGAGTCTAATTCAACTGGAAGTGGTCCTGTTACCCCTCAGTCGATCCCTTGCCCGTTTTGCGGCAAGCTCATCTACGGCAGGAACCGTCGACAAGGACTTGAGAGACACCTCAGGACACACACCAAGGAGAAGCCTTACCAATGCCCTGTGTGTCCTCACCGTGCGAGTATGCAGCACAACATGCGTCATCATATCTTCACCATGCACTCTTCTGACAAGAACCTCAGCTCGTCAATGAAGAGCATCAATTCGACATCCAGTCAATGATCTTATCAACCTGGAAAGCCTTGAGTCACCGCCTAGTTTGGGGAAATTTTGTTACGGATCTTCTCTTGTTAGGTACACATTTTGCAACGCTTTCGACTTCTGTGTCTGTCCATGTCTGTAAATTGTATTCTAACTTTTTTAGTGAACACGTTTTCAGCTTGTTACATCCATTTCAGAAAAAGATATTTCTACACACAAGAGTTACTTGGAAACTACGGATGTACAGTTTTAGAGTAATCATAAACTTTCAGCCCGCGCTAAAATGTTTCCCCGGTTAGCTCATTCTCATTATCTTCGAGAATTATACTATGTAAACTCATATTAGTACAATGCTCTTCCGTTGTATAATAATTTGTTTTGTCATACGTTTATGGTAGAAGTTTTTTGTTCCGCTGCGACTAGCTACTACTTATTTTCTGATTCTCGGTCAATTCTAAGTATTACGTCTTAACTTTTTTAACAGTATGTTGAAGATAATTAGTATATTTTAAAGAATTATAGCCGCATGCTCTTTTCATTTAACTCAGATACTCTACTTAAAATTTAGCGCAAGGCTATCGTCAGGGTTATAAAAATTACGTTTAAAAATTCGTTTCCTGCTATTTTTAATTAGTTTTGATTGTTATTTGTAAGTATCATCGCTTGTGAAACTTTTACGTGCATTTTAACATCACGTACGTCTAAATGAAGCCAAGTACTATTTCTCCTTGCAGAAAGACGATTTTTCGTCCCGCGTTCATCTAGCTTCAATGTTAAAGGCGTCCAACACAGCGACTCGGTTGAGCGATTCTCAAATCCTAACTGAGGAGATCTCCGGTCTTACTTCAGTGTTCTCATCTCCCGTGGGTATTTCTTCGGGTCTAACTGCAGCTGGTTTATCAAACGAGCCTTATGGAACAGTGGATGCGTCAAATGGTAGAAACGTTCAGTACATCCCAGCTCACAAGCCATGTTCGCTGTGCAGCAAGAGCTTCGCCAGTTTGTGGGAGCTGCGAAGGCATATGAACACTCACATGGACATGAGGCCCTTCAAATGTGTCTATTGTAATCACCGCTCCAACTTCAAACACAATCTAAAGACACACGTTAAACTACAACATAAAGATAAACATTTCACGTTTGCCATTGATAACACCGGTTTTCATTAATCTGATTTCAAGTATTTCATTTAGACGACTCGATTGTCCTGTAGTGACTACAGCTGTGGTTGCCAGTGCTCCTGTTGCCGTCTAAAATTAATCTACTTTTTAATTATATTCTTGGACGAACACAATATCGCTAATTGTGTTTTTGTACAAACCTGCTCTCATTACTTAGACTATTACGAACAGAAAAATGTAAGTTTAGGGAAGGTGTAATATTTTATCTTCATGCAGGAGGTTTTATTGCCTTTTTCTTTTCTTTAAAACTAAAAATGTGTTCACTTTTAATTTCATTTGGTTACGTTATAGAGTGAAAAATATTTCAAATATTCGAATTACTTTGAGCATAAATATATTAATAAGAAGTTCCTTGATGTAGAAGAAGCCTATTAAAAAAAAGGTGACCAGGCAGGTTTTTTTTCGATCGCTATGTATGATTTTATTTGTAATACATAAAGTGAAGCCTCTCAGATGTGTGTTTGAATAACCGTACCCTTGGTTTCGACTGCTCTGCACAGTTTCTGTACTTGCAGTGAATCGAACTGGTCGTCAATGTTTTCCGTGGAGTCGAGTATTGGATGAGCTTAATCTGCACCATAAATACACTTGCTTGTCCTTTGAAAACCGTTGTGTCGCTTTTATTTGAATCAGTGACGATGATTCATTATAATGCACAAATGATGAAGATAATTTTACATTGCGTGGATTTTTTTCGTATTAGCAGCCATTGGATAATTGTAATTTTTTGTTTCTTTGAAACGTAGACAGGCATTTCTGAAAAACAGTGACCATTGCAAAATCCTATGTGATCTAATGTTTAATTTTATTCTCCGTTTAATATTGAAATTTGAAAATTGGCTAGTGTAGCTTTGGTCTTGTGTACTGTACTCAATACTACTACCGTAAATCGCTAAACCTATAATGACTGCTTACCCGTGCAAGCAAGTCATCGATAATGTAACCTTACAAAGGCCGTACTGTCTGAAGTATTTATATCATAGCTGAAATTTTGGAAAATCGCGTCAAAAATTTCTGATATACTTTCGCAGCGGCGATGTACGAACATCCATATCCATTAGCAAAATAAAAGCTTCCTTATATTGAGTTCAAATTATTCCGTGCGTTGTAAAATACATTGGTATAAGGCATAAAATATCTTGAAGTGATAAGATGCCATTGTTTATCTTCCAGAAACAATCGCCAAGCCACGGAGAAGGGAGCGAACAAATGCTGCTCGCTCCGGAACGAGAAGATAGACGGCTAGCATCATCTGACAATGCACTTCATAAAATCTCAACCCTTTATCGAAAACAGTCACCTCTTTCTAAACACGAAGACGGATCGGACAGCGAGGTTTCTCTGCCGGGCGAGCAAAATCCTTATTATTGCAGCCAGTCAGGAAGCTTGACAGGCTTCAGCCCTGCCGGCTCGAGCGGTTCTACTGTTGGAGGACCTAACAGCTTTCCATGCCCCGTCTGTGGTCGCTTCTTCGCTCGCCAGTGGCACCTCAAGCGACACATGAATATACATCTCGCCATTAAGCCCTACAACTGCCCATTTTGCCCACACGCAGCAAATGTCAAATCTAATCTTCAAGTTCACATCAGAAATATGCACAGCGATCTGCTGCTGTTGCCACCGCAGCTTTGAATCCTCATCGTAAAATTTCCCTCCTGTATCCTGCAATTCGTTTCCTACGCAATGGCAGTATAATAGTTGTATTGGGTAAATAGTATTTTAAAATTTCGGTTTTGGAACTGTTCGTCACTGTAAACACTTCTTTTTTTAAAGAGTTTTAGAAAGTTTTGTTACTTTCTGGTTTTCAATTTGAAAAAATTGTGCTCAACTGTTCTCGCGTAAAGAACATGCAATATGAGTTAGCCATATTAATTTCTAGTCTAGATAAGCAATTAATACTAAATGAACCATCCTTAACGATGTACGAAGTAATTAGTCATATGAAGGCCTTTAAACAATATTTTAGCAATAAGATCAGCAGTATCCTTTTTAATCTCTCAATTGAACATTTGCTATGAAGAGCATATTTTGTGATGATCTGACAGAACCTTGGAAAACGCGAGGATGTTAACTCAAATACAAGCTATGGACTAGAATTACTTGTCCAAGTTGCGTATCGCAGCATAGAGTGAAGAGGGAGGGGCAGAATTTCACTTGCGTCAGGTGAAGAAATAAATTATACAGGTAAGCGTATTCTGAGTTCAGGAATGTATGTCAGTTATTTACCAGCCCAAAAATTTCTCGACGACAAACTGCTTAAAAAAACTTGATGAATTTAACTAGTATACAAAATAATCAAAATCTGGAAATTATTAAAACTTTGGGCACTCTTTATTGGTCTGAAATGTTAATGATGTCCTTCCAGAGAATGTGCTGAATATGATTGTGCTCCAATGTATATTGGGGACTTCTCTCTCGCCCCATGGAGTTTACGTAGGATTTCTGAGCTTCACTCATAAATGTACCCATGAAAATCCTCTCCGTCATTTCTAACCCTACCTACTCACTCCTGAATTAACAACACTTGTTGCCGGAGGCTGCTGTTTTTAGTTCAATTATATAGTTAGCTAGGCTCTGTATGCTCATCTCACGTTTCTTTTTCTATCGTGAGGGAAGCCGAAGTTCACAAAGCCGACCTCTTGAAGTGTCACCAATGTTCCATCTGTGTACTTCATTCTTCAAGTTTTCATCGCGTCGAGATGCTCCCTGGCATTGTAGAAAATGGATGAAGTGATTAAACTCCTTTGTGATAATTATAATAGTAATAATATATGTAATTGTATTGTATACATTTACCGTTATATATACATATATATATTTTTTGTGGAATCCACGCAAAGCCGAGAGTTTTTCTTATGGGGAAAAATTGTTCTGCTGTGTGAAAGGCAAATGAACCATGTCACCCAACTAAATGAGATTGAGATTCTTAATATGAAAAACCCAGGCCCACATTTAGTGATGCGCATAACGTGTCAGTAATTATGCGCATTACAAAGTTCTTAAATTCGTATTTTGTTTATTACCGCAATCAACGAAATATAGCTGGTTCCCTGTTTTGTTGATTTCCGGCTCTTCAAATTATAGCTGTTGAAAGTGTTGACCTAATTTGGTACGCTCTTTGGAAAGAAAGGCATTCGAAGCAATAGTAGTTTGAGCTACGTCTGAATTTTTTTCAGACTTTGAACGTTCTACAAGGAATCCCAAGTCTCTATGTGCACCTCGGTTGATTGGATGAAGTATCACTGTAAATGTTTCACTTTTAGCAGTCAGCCCATCTCAAATTTTTAATTTAGATGGGTATCATATTTACTGTTACTAGTAGGACCCGCGAATAATTCGCGATTAGTTCAGTAGCTGTCTCTCCACCTCATTCATATCATTTCGTCTTTCTTGGTATTTGTTTCTCCTGTTTTCTATTATAGAAATTGCTGTCTCTCCTCATCATTCATATCATTTCAACTTTCTTGATCTCTATTTCTCATGATTTGAAGGTGCAATTCTCGCTCCTCCTGACTCATATTCATCCTTCGCTGTTGCATTCGTAGTCTGCTTCTATCACGAGTTGCTTGTCTTTCGTCTTCTCGCAAGCGCTGTCGGCTCCTTCTCTGTTGCTCATTTGCTTCTCGTTCAAAAATTCGCAATTTCATGGGGCCGCATAGTACAGGTTCGCACATAGGTAAGGTATTGTCGGTATCACTGATACGCTAGCAGCACTTTTTAAAATTTAAAAAAATTCAAAAATTTCAAAAATTCAAAAACTAAAAAAGGAAAGTTTTTACCTAGTAATATATAGATATTTGCTATCTTTCGACCTTCAGTCACATACACAAAAAATGTCTGTTGATTCTGAATCTCGGTCCAGGTCATCTTAAATTTGTCTGTGTTCACCGAAGGTCCCAGTAGAATTCCTTCTCATCAATAACTCACCTATGTTGGCATCTGTCAAGAAGTGGAAGACTCTAGCAAGTTTACAGTTAATCCGAGTTAGTGTGGTTTAAGAGAAGTCGGTACCATGTCAAATATGTTCCCAATTATGCAATAACATTTCTGAGATAAGAAACTATATAATTGCCGCATAGGAAAGACTCGAAACCGCTTCTATATAAAATGGCGTTTTCATAGTAACTCCAGTTTTTTCGAAACTCTCATTCTTATTTGACTCCACTAGCAAGGGACAATTTCGCTTGTATACCGAATGCACTTTTCTGTACTCAAATGTGACTAGAGGAAATACTAATCTTTTTGTTCCTATTTGTTATTTATTCGCTCAACAATAGATATGTAAAAGAATTACCAAGTGTTTGACAAATGAAAAATGCTTATGTACTACCGCAATCACAATGAAGGACGTCAATGTACTGCTGTCAACATCCTTCAGGGACCCTGAAATGTGAATAATTTAGTTAAAATTTGTAAGAAAATGAAAATGTTGAAGACGTGCAACGTAGAGGATACAAAAATATCCAAACAGGATTGACGAAATGATTCACACAAATCCTATTGTTTGTATCCGATAATAGGATGATGAACTTTACTGGTCTCTCTGTGGTGTTAACATGAGGAATACAACCGTCAAAATCGTAAGCTGTTTCGACCTCTTGTTTTTACAGCTGCTTCTATTGCAACGCTATTGGATATGTCTGCAGAAACGTTTTCATCTGGAGTCCCGGCAACACCCTTTCCAATTATTTACGTATTTGAATAGACCCGGGCGTAGACACCTAGATTTCTTCCATGACTACTCTAGCAGCATTACTCCGACGAGGCAGTGAAAAATAATTGGCTTCAAACTTCCCAAAAAAAGTTGTGCCGACGTTATATTTTACAAATGGAGATATACGAGACAGAGATCCATCAATAATGTAAACTTCCCTTCCTAAATAAACGAGTTAAGAAGTAACACGCATTACTTTTATGACATCTCTAGTTTAACACATCTTACGATTTTGCAATTTTTTCTTTTTTTACATTCTAGAAACTCAATGGCTGGGCTTGTGAATTTATAATACTGTCATATTAAGGATAGTTAATTTGTTGTTCTACATTTATCTTTTTACCGTGCAATTGAGTGAATATGTTTTAATAGCTGATCTATTTTTTGTGTTGTGGTGCATTAACATTTCAACGAGAAAGATACGTGAATAATGGCTCACGTAGGAGTCGTCTCCGAAGCGGCATATTACAACCTACATATACATACAGTATATATAGTATAAACATGCAGTATACATGTGTACCTATATATGCAGGCGAGTATATGTATGCGATACATATTGAAATGACTGAGCGTAACTAATCCAATTGTAATCGTTGATAAACATGTCTTATCTTATGCTTAAAATATAATATCGTTCAACAGTTATACTCTCAATTGCATTCATATTATACTGTTTCTTGTAGATTCTGGCTTCATTGCTAAGGCAATGGTGGTGAAGTTAATTCAAAGAATTTTTGAATTGAAGCTTGCATAAAGTAAATGAATGTGCAATACTCCTATAATTAACCATTAAAAGCGATGCCTAGTATGTTCTTTTCATTCTTTCTTCCAGTTATGAAGCGGTCGAGAAAACAGCTGAATTGTCGTAGTTGATTGAGCAATTGCACGCAGGAAGCACTAATTGATTCGGAGGCTTCAGCATGTACATACCTGGTCTTTGACCCTTTCTAGCAGG
This sequence comes from Trinorchestia longiramus, assembly GCA_006783055.1. Classification (NCBI taxonomy): domain Eukaryota; kingdom Metazoa; phylum Arthropoda; class Malacostraca; order Amphipoda; family Talitridae; genus Trinorchestia; species Trinorchestia longiramus. Next base: position 383,798 of record VCRD01000034.1, on the reverse strand, counting down.
GCTTGCTAGATGGCTGTGCGTTCTTTTTTAATTCGTACTTTTTTAGCATTTGATAACCTTTAGCGGCGTTTTTTGCTTCGTTTTACTCATTTTTTTGTTGTTACAGCAGTAGTCTGAAAAAATCCTTTACTATCCTTCAGTAGAAACGATCTTGTTATTTGTTATTTAACCGGATCTGAACGCAAGCAGTGCATGTACTAGTTGTAGTAGACTCGAGGCTAATTTTATCACGGAGAAAATTCTCTTAAAAACACTAAAAGCTGGAATTTTTTTCTTACTGTGCACCAACTGTTTCAAATTAGTAAATTAATGCGTTCAAAGTATGATTTTTCAACACATGCTTCGAACAAAACACCCTAATTTTGTCCTACTAAAAGTAATAAGAATAGTTCACTAGTAAAGAGAACTAATAGACAGGACTAGTTTCTTATTTATTAGAAGCTACATATATTTAAAGCTGAAAACTAACTCTTTGAGAGGGAGCTGTACTAACTCAGATAGCAATAGTGTTTCGCTGAAGTAAAGAGATTTCTCGTTAGCAGGGAATGAAATCGGTGGGAGATTTATCAGATATACAAAGACTTGAGAAAATTATCAATTGAGCCTGCTTTCATGCTTTTATGAGCCGAGCTCAACAACTACAGCAATGCAACAACTCTCATGAATATACTTTGAACTTACATGATCTTTCAACCAATATTAGTACATGGAAAGGCATTTCTGGGCAATATGTTATCACGAGTGAAAATAAAAACATGAAAGAATTATAATTTTCGTCGTGATCATTCTATTCGTTTAGACAAAAAATGTGATGAACGAAAAAATACCTTCCATGCGCTTTTATTCACATAGTAAGAAACTGAGAGCAAAAACATTACTTGAATTAATCTTCATACAGACGAAGAGAGATGAATTTCTATTGATAAGGTGAAATGTATACATTGACTGAGCTCTACTAGAATTCCAATTTCGATACGACAGCTCGTTTTACATCTCATTTTTAGACATGATACCAGTTACTTGATGACAATCATCTGGAGGTCGGCTCATGTTATGTTATTAATGGGGAAATTAAATACTGCAAGACCTCGTAAACATCGTAACTGAAATATATAAGTTAATGCATATGCAATGGTTATATATTATTAACATATATAACGGTTTGGGGATCGTTTCGGCCTGCGTCTGGACTACACAACAGCTCTGGAATTATTTTTCAGCAGTGCAACCTCGTTGTTCTTAAATATTTATGCATAAGTCGTGTGAGTGAAGCTATCCATCTCCTCTCAAATTATACCATGCAATATTGGACAAATTGTATTTGTCTACCCTATTAAATAGGTTATTTTATCCTTATTAGGAGATAACTTGAAAATATTCATAGCTACGAACAATTCATTGCGAAATTGATGTTATTGATACCGTTTAATTAGTGAATAAGGAAATGCATTGACCAAGTTCGAAGAAAATGGCGTTAAACTGAAGAAGTCAATTATCGTCGTTAATGCGAGCATGTTTACTGCTACTTTAAAACGTTGGGATAGCCTGACTTTAGCATGGGCTAATGTCAACTATAATGATACCTCTTCTCAGTGTTTCTGTATATCGACTAAGTCAATTCTGCTTTTTCCAGGAGTCGTCTTCGTATTACCTGCCGCAAACAGTCCTGGGTAAATCTACGAATACTGAACCAAGACTGGAGTCTATCCTTTCATGTAGTGAAGCACAAGCGTCATCCCGAGAAACCAGTTCCTTCTTCCCAGGCACCAGCATCAACCCAGCATCAACGGGAGTTGATGAAAGTTATCTATCGTTGGAACACAGCTCAACTGGAGGAGCGTTGTCGATGCTCAGTCTCGAAACGAAATCGATCTCTCGTTCTGCTGAACCAGGAGAGCAGTTCTCATGTCCATCTTGCCCAAAAACATTTGGACGTTTGTGGCACTTGAAACGTCATATGGCTACGCACCTTGCCGTTAGACCTTATGAATGTCCATATTGTGGTTATCGAGTGAACTTCAAAGACAAGCTTAAACTCCATTTGATAAAAGTGCATCCAAATCTTCCTCCTATAAACTTGAATGCCATGGATGCTCCTTTTTCTATAGTAAAAACTAAAGTTTGTTCCTTTGAGGAACAGCCTTCTAAAAGTTAGACGGACTGACGATTTCTGCCCACCTATCACCACAGCTTGATTTCTTGAGTCCTATTTTAGATTTCTCTACGAAGGAGTAACTTTAAATCTTGCTTATTCTGTATTTTTACACTTGGTCATTCAGTTTCCGGTGTTTAACTCATTTGTCTAATAAGTAAAACGACACTGAAAATGTATTAATGAATGAATAGTGCAATCGTTTTTCTATGATTTTTGTTCAACTCCATTTTCATATGAGAAATATAAATAATATGAACAAAATATATTCAATATTTATAAAGAACACTACGCACTCAAGGGAATGTTGGTGTCGCTACGGGAGGTCTACTAATGTCAAATCTTTACCTTTCATACATTCCACTAAATTATAAAATGGGGACTATTTTCTTGTACATATAGTGTGTTCCATAAAGACTGTTAAAACTTTTAGAGCCCATATTTATCAAACTAACAAATGTATGCAAATGCAACAAAACGAAAACAAGAGTTAAAATGTAATTATCGGAAATTAACACATTTTATTGAATATGCCCTCTCTCCACTTTGAAAATAACCAGTAGAGGTCACGAATGACTTTTAGAGGGATGTTGGTACATTCCTTTTTGACTTTTAACTTTTGTGCATTCAAACTTTGACGTGCCGCTGAATACTCTCCAGTATGGACCGGATTCCGAAATCGAGAGGATTGATGTCTGGCGGTGAAGGACGCCATTCCTCCTTCGAAATGAAGTGTAGAACATTGGATGTGAACCACTCGTGTGTTTTCTTAGTTCCAGGGTCCTACTGAAATTGTCACTGTCGTTTTTGATATTATTTTTAGACCATGGCAATAATGACAACAAGAATGCAATTGCAGTACTTTTCTTAGTTACTTTCAACCCCTGTTTCGGTAAAAGGCAATGAATTTGTCCCGGTTTCAGAGATCGCCGCCTTAATCATCACTGACGTCGCTCCATGTCTTTGAGTGACTACTCGGGTGTCAACCCCACTAGTCCCAGACTAAAATCGATGATTTTATTCGATAAAGTTTTGGTGGACATCGATTTTTTTTCATCGCTGGGCAAGTGCGGTAGTGTGTTTTCACAGATGGGACAGAGGATTTTATTTCTTGCAAGACGTTTGTCGACAATTTTCGAAGAAAACCGCTGTTTCTTATGATGTTTATAAGGAGAGGTCTTAAAGCCTTTGAGGGTGCATGGTTCCGACGGATATATTCCCTTCTTCTGTCAGATTTCTGTGGGATCTCTGTTCTTTATGAGCTTTTCTCTCGTGGATTCTATCAGTTTTGAAATTCTGGTAGTTTAAATGCGGCCTTGTCTAAGTTTATTCTTTACTTGTCAAGTCACTTTGTACCGCTGCAACGTTCTCTGGGCGAGCATTCAGTCAACGTTTAAAGTTTTAGTAATATCTGTTGGTTTTCCCGCCTGATGGAACTCTTAACTAGCTGTTTTTTATCTCAATTTTTAGCCATTCAAATATACATTATACTTCGAAAACATATGATTTCGATAATACACAAAAATTTGAAATAAAATGACATGTTAGTGTAAATAATTTATTGTATATTTGAAAGTAACGATAATTATTGAACATCCTGTAGATAAGAAACAATTAGCGAGTTCAACTGCAATCGATAAAGTGGCGTATTTCATCGTAATCAAGCTGAGTTTTCTCTAACGCTTATTTCTATTATGTGGAGAGAAATAACGTTGTGTGTAATTTCGATACAAAAACAACCAATGATTCTATTTTCTACATTTTTAAAAACTGCCTATCTCTAAGAATTACTGAATAGATAACAGCAAATTAAAGGTCTGATTAGGTTAATTTTATCACATAATGCATTCAAATTAAAAAATACTGTAAACGTCCATTTGTGACCCCTCTGATAATACGTACTACGTCGTTAACGGCAGAATAAGTGACATAATATATGTATGGCGTGCTAGGTCTTCTCTGCAAAACTTCGATGTATTTCTATAATTCTTATCATACTTTGAAATCAACGTTGATGACGGAATAATATTTTTTCCTATAAGATACTTGTAAAACATCCATATTAGTTGCCACCATTGCATTATTCCCTTTGCCGTTCCGGATGAACAACAATATAGTACCCACTGTAAAAACTCTAAAGAAATACTTTTGTATAGGCATTCAATTTAAGTGATGACATTTATAACTTCCATATGAAGTGCTCTTCAGTGTTCCAATAGGAGTTCGCACTTCTCAGAAGCACCTTCGGCTACCTGAGCAGACTCAGCACCAGTAGCTGTGCAACTGTTGTGCGCTTGATATGTGGTTCTTGATGTCTCGTTAACGGTGATTTGTACCTTTTCCTGTGAACAGTTTTCCTTGTGGTCTCTCGAATACTTCATTAGCGTTTCGTCTTGTATCTGCACGCCTTTCCTGAAAATTTGTATGTCACCTGTACTTAATCGGATAAGCTCGCTGCCTGCCACGACGGCGAATGTTTTCAAAAGGACTAACCGATTTTCTAGATCTATCAGGCTATCTGTTATCCCTAATTTTTTCTTGTCATACACCACTTTATATTAATCTAATTTTATTTGGAATATTGCATGTACGTGTGTAGAAATGTATATTTGTTACACATTTTGTTAGGCAATAATTAATCTCTTTATTGAAAGCAATATGTAAAGACGCATTTCAAACTATAGTGTTTAACCCTTAGTTGAAGATTACTTAATTTGAAAGAGTATTCCGCGTTCATTCTAACATTAGCAGTGAATAGGTTTGATTCATTTGAACAAAAATTTGTTGAAAATGTTATAGTGTGTATGGTGAGATAATTGCTATATAATCCATCTCGTATTTCCAACGTTTCCTGCCATTGTTGAACTCGTGCAAATTTTGACTCTGTACACACGGTCACTTGAAGGCTCTGTAAACTTTACAGCTAACTGAACACGTTGCCTCCGATTGCCTGACTGGTGTAAATCTTCACTTTGTACGCATAGTCACTAGAAGGATCTGAAAAAATTACAGAACCTAACCTAAGTGGTGCACATACGTACCACTTCGAAGTCAACGTGTTAACCTAATGGGCTGGCCCCCTTAGCAGGAAATGTTAATTTTTCTATTATTCAGAGCATTTTCTAGTGAACCAGAAAGGTTACAATTAGTGAATAAAGCTAAATAGACATGACTAAGTTCAGTTTATTTTCATTAGTTAATTTAGCTGAATGTGGTCTTGCATTATTATGAAGAAGCACAATGCCTCTGCTGTTGACGAGTGCGGTGCTGTTTCTCAAAATTTCATGCGTACATTGCAGCTGTTTGTGTTTGTATGTAGGGTATAATGGCTGTGTAACATATTTCCTGCGAAGGGTCCAATAGGTTGACTCCCTAGATTAAGTAAGGTCTAAATTTTACATCTTCCTATATGACTACGTGTACAAAGTAGAGATTTGCACCGGTTGGGCAATACCAGGAAACGTTAAAAAAAGGTACAAATGTTGACTATTTCTTTAGTTAAAAATCGACTGGACTTTACCTCGAAGGAATAAAAAGGCTACAAAAGAAATGGTTAGGGGGTGATTGACAAAATGGAGACTATGCCATTAACCCTCTAGCGACCAAGTGGACTATTCGGTCGCCTTTCACGGTCTTTGGGAGAATTGTTCTAATAATTAAACAGTGAGCAATATGAGGTTGCTACTAGGTTTGAACGCTTCGGCATGTTACGGCGTCGTTCTTTTGGCTGCCTGGCTCTCAGCATGCTTCATTGCATCAGTGTACAGACGGTCTTTGTGAGCTTAAATGTAGAAACTAGAAAAACAAATTGGTCGCTAAAGAGTTAATTGATATTTTTTGTATTCAGTTATTTATGAGAAATATATTTCATTACACTAGGAATACTGAAGTCAGTTCTCGGTCAGTCACTATTTCCAAGATAGAATAGAATGAGGCTATAGGAACGAACCTTCGGGCCCATTCTTGGGTCGGATAATTATTCGGTTGTATACCCAAGTCCCATGCCGTATTTCTAGCCGCGTCAACCATGTCGGCAGCGGGATTCGAACCCGGGTCTTTCCGCTCGCAAGCAGATTCGCTCACCAGTCGACCAAGCTGGTGATGAGTCCAAAGGAAGAAGGCAAGCAGAGACGACTCTCCTTGCCTAAAATGTTTCACTGGCATAATACTGAAGCTTCAAGTTCAGAAAAGTTTGCAGCATGAGCAGATCCCTCATAACTCTTGACGGTCGAATTCCTTATCAACAGTGGAACTTATCACCCACTTCGACTCTTTGGTATGTATGCTGGAACTGGTAATTGTTTAAATTTTTCTGATTGCAGATCAGATGTTGACTTTTACTTATTCTTAATTCGGTATGCGCTAGTTTTTTCCTTCCATCTTTTGTACTCGTTGCAGGGGACCTACGTGAGACCGACTCAGTTAGATTGCTTTTTCATCTCCCACCATGGGTTTTTCGATCCTGTGTAATTTTTATTGGTCGGTAATCAGACAAGTTCGGTGTTATTATGAATCACTAACTGCAGGGAAGTACGGTCTCTCACTAAGTAATACATTGATAACCAGCAAAAGCAGCTCTGTAGCAGAATGTATGCGTGAAAAATATCAGGTTTCAGTGGTTTGAATATAAGATCAATCAAGTTCTAATTTAGCAGAGCTAGTAATCAATTTCCATCCGTTAAAGTGCAGTTGTAGCTGAGCGGGGCACGATTTAGTTCATTTCAAAATTTACGATTTTCTGAGAAGCACAACTACCTCATTGTCTTGCTCTTGCCTACGCAGTCCATGTCTCTTTAGCACAGTTTTATAGTTTCTTGGTCGCAGGCAATGGGTTTTGCATCGTGTGTTATAGAAGACTTAGAAAACGAATTACTGCACCCAGCAACCTAATTACTTGAATAACGAGTTGTACACGAGCCAGTGCTCTCATAGGTTTCAACAGAGGGCGAGTTGGTGTAGCCTCGTTTGAATATATTACTTGCTGATGAAACTCTTGTTTAGCGGTTTTATTTCAGTACTTGAGATAGTTCAAGTGAGTACCCAAATCCTTGCCGGCACACTGAGTGTGTTGACCCTTTCATTGCTCTTTATTCATTTCATTTTACCTCCTGTCACGCAAGACATTTACTTCACTCCGTACAGTTTGTGCTAGAAGATAGAATAATACTCGTTTTTCGTATATCAAATGCGCTTCTTTTGTGAATTGTTACATCCAGATCTCGAACAAAGGATTTATTTTACTCCTCATGGAATCAATTAAGTGCTTCATCTACATATGGTTATAAAAATTAAACAGGATTTAGTGAACTATGCGCAATGATCAGATTAAAGTGACAGAGCACTGACAGTATAACAAATATTCGCATAAAGCGGCCTGTAGGGTAATGGTACTAATTCAAATTGTTCCTTTTTGTAGGGTTTTAAAGAATTATACCAAAATTGCAAGTCATTGAAAAACTTTAGTTTCATTCATGCGCATTCTAAAATACTTTAAGCAACTCAGGAGGTAAAAAATATGAAGTATAATAATTAGGAATATTTATTGAAAGACTTTAAAGCACTAGACATTGTGACAGATCACGAAACTGTGCTTCCAGGTGAGATGATGGAATGACTGCACCGATGACCAGAACGCCTGCAGAGAAAATAAAAAATCAAAAATTGAACATGCTGTGGATGAAAGTCATAGACGTGAGTAGGTAATATCACTTCAATAGGTTGTATACTCTTGGTTGAAAACTGTTATTCTCCCATATGGGGTTGAGAAGGTTCCTCTGTGAAAGTATGTAATTCTGGCAAGCTGAACATGTAATAAAACTGAATTTTCTGTATTCTTCCCCCCCCCATATTACACAAGTCGTTGACTTTATTTACCATTGCACTTGCCCACAGAAATGAAAGATGGAGATACAATATGCATATCATACAGGGTGCGACAACATAACTTCTTTTTTTCCAAAACAAAGCGCTTTGCAAAAAGGACGTAACAGTTCTTTCAGTTTCCCCACAAATTTTTAAGCTTTATAAGTATCCACGCTACTGAATCGAGGCTATGTGGAGGTTAGGGGTTGAAGCGCGCAGCATTAAAACTTAATTCTCCCATCTTATGACGCATTGCATTTTACGATCTCGGCACCTTACCGTTTGCCATACATCTTTCTTATTCGATTCATCTGCTTATCCAATTTCTATAAAATACTTTGAACGCACCATCTTCTTTCACTGCATCGCATTAGTCAAATGAAGTCATCCCAACTATACATCCCTAATGGGTTCAATTTTTGATTTATTAATAGCATATCAAAGAAAACAAATCAGAATATACTCGTAGTGAACGTTCTATGTAACTCACGTTCAATGAAAAAGAACTTTGAATGCAAAGCACGCAGAACATCGGCAGTGTAGTTGCAGTAACAAAATCTGTTTTATTATACTTACGCTGGTCAGTATGGAAACATTCATCCACAGACGCAATATCTAGAGACATCCACACACGAAGATTTACTAACGCAAGCTATTCACTACCGAAAAGAAAAAGGATACGAGTGCGTTCGAATTAATTGAAAATAAACAAATATGCTTTTTCTCGACATACATATTCAACATACCAACGAGGCAACTACTCCCGATGGATACGAAACTGGCTCACAGGTCGAACTCAACGCGTAGTGATTCACGATGAAACAAGTGATCCAGCGCTTGTAACATCAGGAGTCCCTCAAGGGAGCGTTTTAGGCCCGCTCCTCTTCATCATCTATATCAACGATCTTGATGTCG
>VCRD01000034.1:360329-374814 GCA_006783055.1 Trinorchestia longiramus | reverse complement strand
AACGGAAAGCAACGAAGATGATTCCAGAACTCCGCAATCTCAGCTACGAAAGACGTCTTCAACGCCTTGAACTTATATCCCTAGAACAAAGAAGACTGCGAGGACAACTAATTGAGACCTTTAAGTATCTCAATGGCCTCAACAATGTTACCCTGGAAGGGCTCTTCAAAAGAGACGGTAACGTAAGAACCAGAAATAACGGTCAAAAACTATTACTGAGAAACTTCAAGACATCTAAAGCTATGAACTTTTTTCCCGTTAAAATTGCTGCAACTTGGAACCAGCTGCCAGAAAACATAGTTTCTGCTGGCACTGTGAACACATTCAAAAATCGTCTCGATAAATTTTGGATTATGAACCCCCCAGTACTACATCCTACTAACTATGTCCCTAACTCCTTAAGGTTAATGTATGATTGAAATAAATGCTCGTGACATAAACGCCTGTGCGTGAGTGATATGTGTGCACACGACTAAATTAACTTACGTGGTTAAGGTGTACGTGCATGACTGATGGATTTACTTTTAGACGGCATGGGACTTCGGTATTGAACCAAGAATGGGCCAAACGGCTCGTTCCTATTGCCTTATTCTATTCTATTCATACTATTATAACAATCTACACAAAACAAAGCTAAACGCTTAAATTTTTGTATTCATCGCACGTCTATAAAAAACAAATTTTTACTCTTGATGTAATTCTTCCTTTGACATTACTAAAGAAGCTGTCAGTACAAATAAGATTGAAAACTCAAACTTAGGGTTTAAGTGAAGCTTTTGAAGAGTCCGGTTGAAAGACGCAACTCACCTGGGAAAAGTACGTCTACTTTTCTAAGGGTGCATAGTTGAGGAGCTTCTCGATGAGGTCTACGTGAGTGAGCAGCATACGACGACAGCAGTAGCGACGCAGCCCCAGAGCATCGAGAGCGTCACTGCAAACATAAGTGAGGTAAGGAAGCTGCCTAACTTGAAGGCACTCGGGGAAACAAACGTCAAGACAGCGACTTCTCACTGCTCTTGTGAGCAGAAAAATAATAATCCTAATTTAGAACCGACAATTCGTGATGCAGTCTGTTCATAGTTATTAAAAATTAAAATATTAAAAACTATTGCATATTTCTTAGTGTTACGGGCAAACATTTGGCTCTTTCCAAACAGTTATATTTTTAAGATTCCTCCATGTATGCTGAACTACAAGCAAAGATGCAGATAACCTGCGACTTTAGCTAGAGAGCCGTCAGTAAACGGACAGTAATTTGAGTGAAGACACCTGCAAACAATTGAAGCTCGGGTAAACCATTTTCTACCCTGCACCAAAAAATCCTCCATAAGTGCACAATTCTGAACTCAATTTTCACGATTCTTTCGAATAACAATAAAATATCGATCGAGCTAACGACTGACATTCTTAGAGCACAATTAAATAAACTTAGTGTTTTTAACACAACAGGACTGATTTTACAACACAAAGTGTCTGAACTTATAAAAATCCATATAAAAGATAAAAATTACGAATACAGCCTTTTTTCAATCATACCGATCATCAATTTTATCTATGGTACAGATTCCCTCCTCCACACGGAATTCAAACCATAAGACAATGAAGTATGAAAAAACGAAAGAAAAATTAATCGACGACGTTTAAACTAACATTCGAGGATTAAAGTACTAGCATATGAAGATTTCTCAAATAGTTATTGTTAAACAATACTGAATATATATGGTGAGAAGTAACTAACTGAGTTCAATTAAGCGTTAAATGATCAAAGCCAAGGCCCTAAGCAACTGAATCGATTCTTAAATGATTTTTTTTCAAGCACGAGAAAAATATTACTACAAACACTAACGTCACTTAAAAAATTTGTTTTCAAGAAAATCTTCATTAGTAACCAGTGTTCAGTGATACATGAAACAATAAAAATTATATAATAACAAAAAGTGACGAATATCGTTGCGTGCTAAGAACAGCGACCCATGTAGCCCAAAATACCTTACATACTCTATCAATATTTATCGTTACAACTATTATATTTATGCTTAAATATGATCAAAATTTTTACCAGATAATGGCTAAAGATCTAAATAGTTGAATAGCAATTGTAGAGTTGCCTAAGTCAGGAAAGTCACCAAGGGACATTGCCAAATCACTAAATGTGTACAAAATGCTGGTTTGGAGAACACTTAAGAGATTCAAAAGGACTGGGAAGGTAGCTAATAGAACAGGGCAAGGTCACCCGCGAACATCAAAATTTATAAAATCCACCAGGGAGAAGTTGAGGAGGAATGGGCAAAAATCCCCAAACAATCATTTGTGACTCATGGCAAGCATTCTTTAAACGTTTGCAGCAGGTTCTCGACGCTGATGGAAAGCATATTGAGTAAATTATACATATTCGAAAATATTAATGGTTTAATAACATGTTTGATTTGATTTTATTAATAAATGCGGGCAAATAAGTTGTAACGATAACTATTGAACATCCTTGTACGTCTTGTACCTTTGAATTCTATCGAGTTTCCAAAAAACAGAGGTGGTAGAGTCGTGAAAACTAATAACTGCATTTTAGCGCCGAATCAAATGACCATCTATTATATAATAGAATAGCTAAAAATGCTCAGAGTTATATACATGAGTTCTCCAGAACGTCAATATTGAAGCAGTACTCGCACCATAAGGAATTTGACGCGAGCACACGTCTAATAATCGGTTTGCAATGAAAATTCTTGATCACATTCGTCACCACAGCCAATTTCTGGATTAACTCTTTGAACCAACTGTTTATTTTTGAATTTTAATTTCTTTTAGAAACAATATGCTAATTTTCCCATACCTAAATACGTTATGAGTTTGTTGCATACCTAATTATGTGTTATGAGTTGGTTGCATGACGTCACAATGTACCATAAAGTATGTTTCCAATAATTCATTACACTCCTATGCATTCTAAATGTTCGTTCAAATTGAAATAATTTCTGCATGTTGTATGAGTGATAATTGACGGTTAAAAAATAACTTGGTCTATACAGGGTAAATTTCATTGCTACCAATAAGAGGTATGCCCACACTCACCCCTCTGTATACTCGGCTTGTAAGAGCCCCAGGTAGCTCTCCCACTTGTTGCCAATAACTTTACCGCATGTGAAACACCGAATTGGGATAATCATCTGTAACGAGAAAAAAAGCATCAGTTAGTAGCCTGTATTAAATTGTTAACTTGATTAATAAAGCAGTTTCTGTGAAAAAGGCAACATATACAATTTACATAAAGGATTTAAATAATTGTAAGAGAACAGAATGATTTGAAGATTTAGTCATTGGTGCACTGATTTAAACATTAAACCCTCGTACCAAAAACTTAACATTTCCTCTGAAAAACACAGTTTTTGAATATCAAGATTAAAGGGTATCCATACGGTGGAAAATTACACTCTCGATCAACACAGCCCGCTACAGATGACACGAGGCAACGGATTAACCTGAGAGGTGGCGTGTAAAACAGAAAATAAGGAAGAACCTTATTGCAAGGTTGAACGATAAGCGGCCCCTTCAATGAAACAGAAAATTCATGAGATAAATCAGAACTATTGAACCAACAACACTTACTCACTCCTCTGAGTAGCTTGGCTACCACCAAGAAACAGTAATTCCCCAAAGTACACTTAAAAATAAAGGTGCTCAAGTGGTTCATTCTATTGAATACTGAATTTTGTTAGCATCTAAAAATCTCTACAAGGGTTTTTAGATGTAATCAAAATTCAGTATTTAATAAAATGAACCATTTTAACACCTGTCTTCTGAAGGGTAATTTTTCAAATCACTTGTAGGATTTTTTTTAGAAGTTATTGCCGTCATATAAATAGGGCTCTGACAAGGCCTGTGTGTTCTCGAGTACACGACGCGCAAGCGGCATGAGACTAGAACGCTCTCGTAGGTTACAGTGTGGCCGTTACAGGCAGAAAAAAAATGATAAAACATCCACAAGGAAATGTGACAAAATCTTTGTTCGTGTCTCACAAAATTAAACTGAAGATCAGATACCCACAGATGATCGCCATAAAAAGATGGTGTATATATAAGAGATAGACAAAACTACTGAAGTCAATCTTTTCTACTCATACATATTTTGTGCCACCTAAGAAACTCATGACAGCAGCACCTCAGGAATAGTACAAATCATACAATGACTGCTGTTTTCCATAAATATCATTTGAAATTTCAGCAGGCCCTCTAATTCTACAATTAAATCTTGTAGCTCTTCAAATTAGGAAAGATTGGAACTTGAAGATACTTCCAATGTGGGAAACAATGAAAATACATTGTGTTCCATGACCAGAAATGGTATACATAACTGCAAAAATGACCCTAATAAATATGTTTTTCACATCTCACAACAATCAGTATCAATGATTTTCTTTCTCAATAATTCGTATTTTAGACGAAACACATTTTTCACTAATTTTACTAAATCTAACTTCACTACATCTCTACATTTAAACAACAACTCACAAATTAAAACAGCCTCCAACCTTGAAACCATAAAAAGTAAATACTGCTTCATTCTAACTGCAAACCTAATTCAGTAATACAACATAACTGAAATTACTTCAGGTGATTTCTGACACTTCAATAAACAATTTAATGAGATAAAATTGTGATAAAATCTGACCTGTTATAGCGTAGTCAAGCAAGTCAAATCATTTTTGAAAGAAGCTTAAAGACAGAAAAGGAGTTGAATGTCACTTCTGAGAAGTGATTCAAGTGTTCCAAATAAAGCTTTTTTTTGGCAAGCTAAGTGCAAGAGGAGTACTTTTCTACTTAAGAAACACAATCTTAAAAGCCTAAACAAGCAAGAGATTCAGTATGATTATCATGCAACCAGATCAAATGGCACAGAACTTGTTCAATGATGTATTTTCCTTTACCTTTGTTAACTGTAAACCAATAAAAGTTATGGAAGCCAGCCTGGAACACAATAAACATGAGTTCTAGAATATCTCCCTACTATAAATGGTTGAGGGAAGGGCACTGTAGCATTCCAGCTAACCGAAGATCATAATGCACACAAGCATGACCAAAGACAACATAAAAAGCTACACTTATAGTGTTCTCTTTTGTGAATGCTAGCTTGGCTGGGTTCACACAGCAAGCATATTATGGGCCTAGTGTGAATGACTGGGCAAGCTGTCATTCTATAAAAGTTTTTTCTGGAATTTTAGTTAAGAACAACAACTCATGTGGATAGAAAATTACAACAAAGGAAATGAGGCAATAATTGTAAACATGCAAGATCATTCCTCTACCTTGATACTGAAATTGAGTCAAGGTGAAAACCAATTTATTTAATTAACAAATGAGATATATACAAGACTAGTGGCAATTTTGTAGACACAAGGTATGTAACATATAAGAAAAAAATACTTTCATACATTTTTTCCACATTTCACTTAACTTTATATCATCTACATATGAGAAAATAATACTGGTAGTATTATTGCTTTACTGTATTGCTTTACAGTATTATGCAGTATTGCATAATACTGCTTTAGGGGGCAGTCCGTTAAGGCAGGGAGGTGCTGTAATTGTGGTCTTAATGGCTCATCATAGTATCAGGTCATTCCAGTTCTGTTCAAATTTTCCCATTTGTATGTAAATTGAATGAAATTTAAAGAGTATTTTATAATGTCTAATGAAGCTGAACATTATTTTTATGTTTAGATGTATTTAAACTGATCAAATTTTATTTCAGAGAACAATAAAATTAAATTTTGTTCGATTAAAACCCTGCTAACATGGAAGTACCAAGAATCATTTGAGGCACATAATGCTTTATGAGTTCAAGAAAGGAAACTTAGCAACCAAAGTGGCTAGAAACATTCAATCAGTTTCTGGAGAGGAATGCATGAATGAAAGAACGTGCAGAAGATGGTTTGTGAAATTCAGAGTTATGACGTCTAGTTGAGTTTGATGAAAAACTTCTTGAAGCAGCCCTTGAAGAAAATCCTGCTTTATCAGCTAAAGAATTGGCAGTGGTTCTCAGTTCAAACCATACAACTGTTCATCATCATCTTCAAAAACTTGGAAAAGTTCCTAAACTTAGAAAGTGGGTGCCTTATGAATGAAAATTCAGACAGAACTTATGGGATGACCTAATCCTTTAGAGATACATATCTCAAATTTTGAAAAATTGAAATCTTCTATCAATAAAACTCATAAGGAGTTAGACACACAAATGAAAATATTTCATACTGCAAAAAAGTAATTTAAATACCAACATCATCAGAACACCTAAAATTATGTAGCAAGTTTAGTAGATGGATCATTGATGACACAATCAGAAAATCCATCCCAAATCACTTCCAGAAAAAACTATGTCAGTAGAAGCAATAAAAAACATTTATGAATATATGATAAAAGAATCATGTGATATGAAAAGGTTGTTGTATTTAGAAAAAACTAAATCACAAAATCAATCTTAAAAACTAGTTAGAAGATGATGTGAACAAATCTGACCAAGATATAAAACTTAACCAAAAAACCAGCAGATGTTTATATACAGCCTTTCTAAAGTTCCATCTAGAATTCCATCCAAGGTAGGAATGGAACTTACATCCAAGATTCCATTCCATCCTTTCTAAGCTCCAGCAACTTGCATCATTAATAATAAACATTAATAATATCATTAATAATAAACATAGTAATAAACAAGCAAATAATTTTTTGCTTCATTATTGCTAGATTGATTAAAATTAACTCTGCTGCTTACATTGAAGCCCTGGAGATCTTGAACACAATTGTTAAGCTTTGATAGAAAATGTTTGCAGTGGAAAGTCTTTATTTGTTTCAACAACACTTAGTATTATCAAGCTTTCTTAGTCCCTAACCTTAATCTGATGAATTAAAAGTTGAGTATGTTCAGAGAGATGTCAATAAACACCCTTAAAATTTATCTAAAATTCTTCAAAACATACCATGGTCAGTATATTGCCTAATATAAATTACAGCTAGTTAATTGTACTTGTAGATAACTTGGACATATAAAAAAAAATCAAAATAGTTATTTTAAATAAATATAAATTTTTTACTGCTCATATCCAGCATTTAATAATAATAAAGAAGGTGTATGTTTTTATCAATACAAATATAAAAATCTAAAATACTTTCAAGTCCTCCAAAAGCATGGAATTATAGACAAATAAAAATTAAATAAATTTTGGTTACATTTGGAGAAGGCCTATTTATTTAAAATATCTTGCAACTTATTAACAGGGTTAGAGAAAATTTGAATACTCTAAGGACAAATGACAATTTCTAAAATCCTGAAAGCAAGATCTCTCTATCTTGGTATTACATTCACATCTATTTCTATTTTCAACTATGTAGCAGTATTTATTGATATTTAACTTCAACTCAAATCACTGGGACTTGAAATATAAAGCATCAATCAAATGAATAAATTTTGTTGAAAGTGTCCCACTCTCTGCTACACATCCATTCTTTTGTCTTGCCCTAGTTTGCAGTATGTAGAAGCAGCATTGCCAAAAGGCTTAAGTTTGATTATAAAATTGTCAGATTTAACTGTACATTGTCTCTAACTCTAAAAACACTTCAAAAACTATTTCATCAATAAAATTTATTAAATACAAAATTCTCAAAATATCCTGGGGATTGTCTTTGAACCACAATTGTCAAAAATATTTGAATTAACCCCTACACTATTCTGCAGTGTAAACACTAAATCAAGATTTCAAATCTTTTCTAAATTTCATGGCATTAATACTTGAAAAACCTTTAATAAATTATTACAACCAACATTTCTAACAATCATATATACTCAAACCAATCCTTTATATTTGTGGTACAATCCACAAGTAAAGAGACTTTATTTTTAATTGAAAGTAGTTAATTTGAGAAAATTGTTTCATTTCAGACTTATTATTATAATTTTAATGGTCTATGTATGTGGTAAAAGATTATATAATTTTAATATATGTTTCAAGGTTGTCAAGAATTATGCAATCTTTTAAAATATGGTTTATTTACTCATTTCTGAGGCCTAAAAATGTTGCTTCACAGAAAAAATGTTCAAATGTTAGAATTAGGATTATATATTTGTAACATGGAAAACCCTAAAAAACCTTCACAAAGACATATAAATTCACATTATCAATACTTTTTAAGCACATGAAATTCTTGATTCTACAGCATTTATACCTAAAATACTAAGCGAGTGATAAAAATTAATAATCAAGGAATATTTACCCTTTTGTTGTTATAAATGTCCTTACATTTCAAAGAACTACAAATTGCTTACTTTTATTTCTGATGTTGATCAAGAAGTGAATTGAAGCACAGAGCTAACACCACAATAACCTCACACACGTGTAGTGCAGACCAGTATGCTAAAGAAATACATGCACCAGCAGCAACGCAAACACGTGACGGTACAAACCATTCATAGTAAACGTTTGACATCCGTGATTTGTCTATCATTTGTGTCCGCTATACAGAGTAGAAGAACGATTACAAAGCCAGACAGTTAAAAGTCGGATTTTCATTTCACCCGTAGAGATAAGCCAATATAAATTTAGAATTATTATTGAGAGTCATTGAAGCTCATATTTTTTTAAAACCATAATACCATAGATCATTTTTCTCTATTTTATACCATGGTAACTTCATTGCCAGTATTTACAGACTTTTTAAACTAAGGTTCATTGATGATTATTTATATTATAATGTATTTACTTCACGAATAATTTCTTGATGATTTGAGAAAACACAACTTCTAAGATAATAAATTTGCATCTTTTTCAGAAAAAATATCAGAAAATGTTGTATTGATATAGACGAGCACTATACAATAATATAGCACTGTAATATCTAATATAATATATAATATTATATTTATAATGTAAATATAGTGGATAGCTTTTCATTATACATAACTAATCGCAAAGTTTTTGATGTTCATATTCCTTGGTTCAAGCGAATAACCATAATAGAGCAAGGTCTACTTACTTCAGCTTCTACAATTGTGTCCTGAATTGGGGGTCAATGAAGCAAGAAGTAGAATAGGAGACTTCACTTATATGTTTTTTAGCCGAGAATAGCCGCCAAGTTCAAGTTGTGAATTCATTGGCTTTGCTTTTACGATTTTTAAAGGCAATAAATGACATTGTCTAGATATGCTCGTAACGACAACGATGAAATGCTGTAGCCCAGATATAAAAGCTAGGGTCGGAAACTCAGCACTGAGAGTGCTAAGAAGCAGTAGTGTCGAGAGTAGTGCTGAGATAGAGCACAAACCCATGGCTATTCTGTGTAAACACCAATCATTAATGCTGTATCTATTAAAGATTCCTGGCACAATAGAACAGCATGGCGCCGCGTGCTCATTGAATTATAACATTCTTTTGTTTTACGATTTCTCGTTATTTAACGGCTGGTGTGATTTATAAATACTAACTTTACGTTTACACCCTAAATTCCGTGTGTGGTACGTCATTAACACATATAGGTAAAATAGTAACATTGTAAAATAAAAGATACGTTTGAAATTTTAAGAACATCTTTGCCCTATGATGAGCAGCTCCAAGAATATGGCGATCGTAAAAGAACAAATGAAACAAGGAATGCAATAAAGTAAGGAAAACAATGTTAGAAATCACAAGAACGTGATAACGCTAACCAGGTTTATTTTAAGTGAACACGGTAAGGTTTAGGTTTATCAAGTATCATACAAACAGAAATGTCTACAAGGCGACTGCGAGATAACGAGTGAGGCCGATATAGCGATGCAAATATAGGTGTTGTAATCACTCATCACCACTAAGCAGACTGTTAATACATTCCGTTACAAGAGCGTTTAACACAGTATTACGAATTAACATTTTACATACAGAAGTCAAACACATTCAAGGTGGAACATTTGAACATTCAATAAGGATTATTTAATACTCGAGGTAATCGAAACAACCCAACTCAAGATCCTACGAAAGCCATTATACATGACGGACAGTGCTCCCTCAACTGTTTCAATATCATTTACAAGAAATTACTTCATTTTTATTATTCTATAAGCGTTGCTTAGAGCTTGAACTCTCACAATCACTCTCGAGGAAAGTACGCGCAGTAAAATCGTACGAGCTCCTCCCTCCTTCCTTCTTGTATCACTGATCTTGCCAACATTTTTGGAACTTTTATGACACTAATTAATGGCCGAAAATGTCTACTAATTAAGTGTTTTATGATAAAATTTTTGAAGATCTAGTAGTGCATTATAGTTTAGGAGCCAAATTATTAAAATTGTACTGTTTTCCTTTTCTGTCCTTTTTTCTATTACGCAAACCAGATTAAATTAATACAATAGCAGGCAAGCTAGCTATGGACATGCAAGAAGTTCACAATTGGAGAATAATCAAAAGAATTAAACTTGGAGTGGAATACATAGGAAGAAAGAGATATGATACTAATTTACGATTAATACCGACAAGTTTTGGTAATCAAATTCCTATTGAGCATAGTTATGGAGTTTTTATGTTTTCCCTTCATTTAGTAAGTTTAACAGTAGAAAACAATAAAACTGGCATGATATGAATTACATTGTTGAAACTTGATGACATAAATTCTAAATAACAAAATAAATGAAGATAATACATACCTTTAATTCAAATGAACACAGACGGATCAGCGGTGTAGAATATCTCTCAGATGGTTTTGCGTTGCACTAAGCAAATTATCTCTAACATTGAGTGCAGAATACTCATCCAATAATGATTTTTTATAATAATGTTTTTTTAAACTTAAAGCTGAGTAAATTTTTGTGCATTTGATCAGAAATAAATTGTTTGTATCGTGTTTACTTATCGGTTCTATATTGTGCAAATGTATTTTTTAAAGTATAATGATGAATCTCATGTGTCAATGTCAAAAAATGTTTTTTAACAATGAACAGATGTAAAGCCATAGTACCTTCGATTCAGAACTGTAATTGTTCTGAATTCCGTTATCAGAATTGTTCTGATTTTGTAATCTTTTTCTAATATGTAGCTTCCAATCATCTTATCATATTAAACGCAATGAAGTTCCATTAACTAAAGTTATTTAAATTACATACATTTCAAGCACACCACACTGAGCGATGGCCAGCATATTGGAAATCAAAACCTGAAGCTTCACTCAATTCACATTTTTAAATTAAAGATTTTAGTTTTACAATTGAAGACTCAAATTAAAACGATACGTTGTATGCAGATTGTTTTAAAATAAACGATTCACTGCAGTTCTGTGTGCTTTCGATGTTTTACTCCAAACGACTTGATTACAGTTTAAATGGACCTGTGAGACGCGTTTTACTTGTTTTTGTATTTTTCCCAAACTATGTTTACATCTGTCATACTGTGTCACGAAAACAATATTCTGGCTTGCATATATTTTTAATTACTTGCCATCGCAAAAACATAACCACTGTTTGCGGTACTATCAACCAATGTATAATATTTCTACCATTAAGAATCCTAATAGGGCATTTTAAAATCTAACGTCGCCATGAACCATGTACCAACGTTACTGGAAATCTGTTGGTTCGTTTTAGAAATGAGAGTGAAAACATCCTGAAAAACCGAAGTGAACCCAAATCATATTTATCAATCAGTTCCTTAATCTCTAGTCTAAGGCAGCACGAAGTCTCCAAATACATGAACGAGGGGAATAAATCAGAGGGAAACTTCGGATCTTTGTTTACACTGGACTATCAATTTTAAACCGGAAAAGTTCAGAAATTTAAAACAGGGAAAATGCACTTGAAATTATTTCTGTTGAAAACAGCTACAGCTGATTTTTACAGCACTTTACGAGTTCGGATTTTCACGATTAAGCTTTCTTCTCCCTCGGGTTGCATTGTGCTTGCAGTTAAGAATATTTTTGAAAAATTCTAGGCTAGACTAGAAGCGCTTTTACTATCTCACCACCAAGAATTATGGACTCTGACCTCTGCATAGCCGCTCCAGAAGGCATTAAATGAAAGCAAAGTGACTATATACAATTGAATTCACAATTTATATGTTTCAAAGATACGTAGGAAAATAAGTTTATAGGATATATCTTTCAAACAACAAACGACCAGATATAGTAACTAATGCCTAGCGTGTACAGCAGCTTCTATACTACTAAGCCTTTACCCGAGGTGCATAAAGAAAAAAATTGTCAGTAGTGAGGAACTGCAAAAAAATGAGGTAAAATCACTACACTTTCGTACAATGATAGCAGAATACAGTTTTATGTTTTCTCTATACCAAGTACGACCAACCACAGAACAAAACGTACCAGAATCAAAAAAATCTGTTTCAAACGATCATGAAAAATTATTGTTTTAAAGAAGGTTTTAATTCAACAAACAAGTATGACCGAGAATTCGTCGACCTACAATTGAATTTAAAGAAAATTTGAAAAGGAAATTTCATTAAGCCTCAAATGTCATCCATAATGTATGAAATTTGCAATATAACACTACAATTTCAATAATTCATCTGAGTGTAATTGATATTTTAAGTCATTTTCTTGACCAAATCTAGAACCTGCCTCCATTCCTGCAAAGCCTGCTATTAAGTCGCCATATTCCTAATTTTCTACTGCCAAGCGTATTCTTGACACCACAAATAATGCACGAATTTATACCGGGATCAACTCGCATCACCGCTTTAAAGATTTTATGATAGTGACCGTAAGCATCACAAATTAACGAGAAATTCCAGAAAAAAAATGTTACAACATAAAAAATGCTAAAACTGGAGCTTTCCCGATGTGATGCTACTGAGGGCAAAAACGAAAAACTTATTACGGTATACCAAAATTGTTCACTGAAGAAGCTAGTCCTGCCAACGCTGTTTTTGTGGATAGTATATTGAGAGACCTGTGACTTTCGTTGGAAAATAAGGAACGCTGGCAGTAGAACAGAACATATCAGCGCTTCACTAAACTGAAGGTTACAAATTCATATTTTTTGCTACTTTCTTAAGTCGTTTTCAGGACATATACCAACTAAAAAGGTAATAGGGTATCAACATGGTCTTTGCTTTCAAAGCGTTCTGCAGCTTATCTACTCGAATGAAAAAAGTAGCATAGGTCGAACATGGCCAGGACCAAAATTAGTTTGAGTCAGTGAAATGGTGTAAAACAAGAATTCTTACGCTCTTATGGCTTCGTCTAGAACAGAGGTGCTAGAACTAAGATTCTGTAACGTTCAAAATTTACAATTTAATACTGACATCGCTTTTAAGTAAGATTGCAGCTGGACTTGATATTACTGAAAGTCTAACAATGAGAAACTTAGTTTTTACCCCACAGATGTCAAATTTCAACAGTTAAAGCGTAGCTAACGAGTCGACACATGAAGCGTAGTTTTTAACTTCAGAGGTATGAATTGTATCTTGTAAATCTACATCAAACAGTCTAGATTTAAAACCTACACAATGGGTACAGATGTAAAATTTATACGTCGTAGAAGCCTCTTCACTTACATTGACATAGAAAATTCAAGCACTAAACAGTGCCGCCCTTACTTGAGTCTAGTTTCTCCATGTACAGTTATAAACTGAATTTCGTAGTCGAGACAACACCACATATGTACTAAAATAACCTACAATTTTCAACTCTACTATACTCTTGGCCAGTCCTCCAATGCTATTTCTTCGACCCAATAAGTGCACAAAAAAGGCTCAAGTGACAGACAATGTCAGTAGAGCTCAAACACAATAAGATATCACTACAACACTTCGGCAAAAATTAAATACAAATAAATTAATAAATACTTATTTTACGAATAAAAAATAAAATAAGCTCATGTTTGCTCTTATGAAGTTTTCATATTACTTGGTATCTTTTAAAGAATTTAAAAAACATGGAAAATTCCGTGGGAACAATACATACTTATAATTGATTTTGCCATCGTCGCCGTTTACTTGATGTTTTAACAGTTACTGAGCATTGTATAGAGTACTAAAAATTAAAAACTGGAGTAGATAATAACAGAAAAGAAGATACAGAGAGGAGGAAGAAGCACGCTGCATGCTTAATTGTGTAATAAGTCGACGGACTTCACCAGAAAAAAAGAAAGGATAGGGTCAATATAACTTCGAGCTGCACCCACTGCTACACTAACTCCAGTGATAGCAGCGCGGCTAGATTGAATCACCCCATGAGAAGTCAGCAAGATTGGATGACTAGGATAGACTAGTCAGTTGTTAGCTGACAAGGTCTGTTTTCCTAAAAAGGTTCAGGGAATCGACGAAAGAATTAAGTCCGTTTTTAGCACCGAACGAAAGTTTTACTGAATACCGCGTCTTCACGTTTACTGAAGGGCAATATTTTCTACCACTGTTCTGCTTCACGTGAATGAATGAGGTACACCAGCTAGAAGTAAAAGTGAGACAGGAACATCAGCTCAGAGAGAAAAATTTGTGAAACGATCCCAAACTTAGACATTACC
>VCRD01000034.1:331324-357786 GCA_006783055.1 Trinorchestia longiramus | reverse complement strand
GGCAATATTTTCTACCACTGTTCTGCATCACGTGAATGGATGAGGTACACCAGCTAGAAGTAAAAGTGAGACAGGAACATCAGCTCAGAGAGAAAAATTTGTGAAACGATCCCAAACTTAGACATTACCAGTTTACAGCAATATAGATTAATGTAAAAATAATTTCCATTAACACAGATAATTGAATAAGAATTCGATTAAATATGCGACTAGAGTTTTACAGCGATAACCTTGATCAGTTCACGTTAACTTGCAAAGTGGTTATTCTCGAACTACTCCTCTTAGCTTAGAAATTTCAAAAACTACAAAAAAATTGTTTTCGGTTGATCGAACTATTTGGGACACGTTTTAGGCCTACCACTTTAATTGAATTATTCAGAGCACTAGGGACAGACAAAATGGTTTTCAACTGTGTCAATGCTATGTCAAAACAGAAATATTTCACTTGAACTAATTCAGAGAATACAAGTTCATAGCTTTTTCCATGTGTAAACATAAACTCGAACCCAGTTTTTATAATACAGAAGTCAACTTCTATTTTCACATACAAGACTTAAATTATAAATGAGAAATACGGATGCCTGATGTCAAAAACTACGATGAATTCCTGGCAGGCATCGTAGCTGTGAAGTGGAAGAGTGAAAGTGACTGGTAACAGAACTGTGACGAGCCGTGGAAAAATAACTCGATGAGCCTTTTTAAAAACATTTCCGAGCCAAACATTCACAGAGGATTTTGATGGTAATGATAAGCAAATAACAGAGCACTGATCAACCAGGTACATCACAAGGAGTAGAACTCACGAAGTTGACAATCTGCTTGCCTAGTTTTCGACTCGATCAGTCGCTATCAGAGGCCCAGGAATGTTTTTTTTGGTACTCCAGGGCTATATGCAAGTGCAAAGATAAGGGTTACTGAAAAATAATATCTCTTAACGTATTGAAAGAAAAAAGTGGAAGTATTTTCTGATATTTCTAAATAAGGAGCCGTCTGAATAATAACAGAAGATTTCTACAGAGCACAATTTTGAATATCATAGAAACACGAATTTTGAAACGCTTGTTTTTTCATTAATAAGGTGTAAAAACGATAACAACGATAAGTCTTAATGCAGTTGGTAGAAATTTATATAAGAGAAAAAGCTCATTAACGAATTTTCAGAAGAGGTAGATCGAATCAAACGACATCTGAATATGTGCGTGTGCATATTCGACTGATGTTGGTGAATGTCTAGTGTACTGTTATACTGGTGCACATCCAGTTGATGCCGGTGAATGTCTAGTGTAGTGTTATACTGGTACACGTCCAGTTGATGCCGGTGAATGTCTAGTGTAGTGTTATACTGGTACACGTCCAGTTGATGCTGGTGAATGTCTAGTGTACTGTTATACTGGTACACTTCCAGTTCATGCTGGTGAATGTTTAGTGTACTGTTATACTGGTGCACGTCCAGTTGATGCCGGTGAATGTCTAGTGTACTGTTATACTGGTACACGTCCAGTTGATGTTATGCACGCCCAGCTGATGCTGGTCGACAAGCTGCTAGTACGTTAGTTTAACAATAAAGTGGGAACTCGAACGAATTCGATATCACTGACGGTATCAGAGTACAGAAAATATTCAATCCATTTTTTACTTGGAAAATTCTTCAATATTCTCATCACAAACGTTACTGCTTGATATTTTAGAGATATTGTACTACGGGTTCACAATCTCTTATCCGAAAATTTTGGCACCAAACGCTTTTCAAATGTCGAAATAGAAAATTCTAGCGCAGTGCGTTAAAATACAGTGCTCCAGGTAGTTTTTAATATAATATTTTTATAGCCTGCACCTCAAGTACCAATCTTATAGTTTGACTTCATTGTTCTGAAGATCCTATCACGATATAACTATAGCAGATTTACTGTTGTAGCCAGCCAGTCGTAGAAAAAATCATTCATTGAAAAATGATTAGCCAAATCGTAGACTCTTACACGTTTTTGGTTGCACGATACACAGGCCTCCTTCAAGAGCATGAGAAAAAAAGAAGACATGTCAATATAAATGAACAACTGAATCCACAACAATCTGCCGTAAAAGATATGGCTCACTAGACAAAAAAAGTCCATATAGGATGCAAATGAAGACACACTCGCATTTTGTTCAAAATATCATAAACCATACCTACCACTGCAAAGCATTGAGTCCCCAAACTACGCTTAAGATAATTGCTTTAGAGCTCCTTGTGGAGGAATAGGTACGAACATTGAGTCCTTGGATTAACTTAGGGAGCTTTTCACACAGATAAATCGTAATAGCTTGCAGTTTTCAACAATCATCGTCATATTGCATTCATATTCTGCATTACTAAATAATTTCTTCATCTAGGTTCATTAAAATTTCAGCGTAGCACGTTTTAAGTTCAATTATTCAAGACAGTCTTTGCTTAAGAATTAGCTTTCTATATTAATTCACACTTTAATAAATAATGAACTAATAGCGAGTGAAAACTGAAAACATGTTTCCAATATTTCATCGGAAATACAGAAAAGTTCAGCAAAACCTTATGTATGTACTTTGAATAGTTGAGATTCCAGCCAGAGAATAAAAACGGAACTAAAAGAATTTAAGTTATTTTTTACTCGTGATTTTATAATTGGCGATCAAGTATCAAGAAACGATCTAACACTAATAATTAAAAGAGGAGAGGATCACTTTTGATCACAAGGGTAAGTTCTAAACTTGCACAACGAAGGTAGAATACATAAGACTAAAAAGAGAAAGAATGTCTCTCCAAAGTAGCAAATGTTTAGTTCTGAGCTTGGATGGAAGAACAACGAGCTTAACATACAGAGAGCGAAGCAAAACCTGTTTGTTGAATTTGGAGTAAAATTTGAATACTCAAACTAAAAGACATGGGAGAAACCACAAGAGTATTGCATAGTACATGTAGTGCATCAAGCACATCGTACACAACATTTGAACATCGCTGCACCACATCAATCTGAAGTGGTTTCATGTTTGGTTAATGTTGAAAGCAGTTCAATTAAGAGTTGAAGAAAGTTTAACCCTACAAAGTTAAACTTTTCCCTTCTATCAAGGCACACTAAGAATTTATCGTTGAACGTATTTATGATGAGTATTCTGGATAAAAATTAGTTTTTATTTGAAGAATAGTCTAAGATATTTCAGATCACTAAGACAAATTAACGTAGACCTCAAATACTTATACAGTAATAAAAAACCATCATGAGGAATTGAAAATCAGTAAAGAAGTGGAACATCCTAGGAGCAGCGCTAAACTTTGTGAGTGTTGGCTCCATGTGAGCTCCACGATGTAGAAAATACCTCTTAAATTATTAACTAGGAAGACTTCATCAATAATCATTTCTCGATAAATATGTATATACTCTATACACCAATTAATACTAATTTCACTAAAATGATGAATAAAATTTTTTAAAAACGATGTCACTAACAGTAGCTATTTCTCAAATCTTCAACGACTGGATAATAGGAAGACATAGTCCTACGTGATTGAACATGAATAGTATAAAGCATGATATAGGGCTTCATCACACGACACGAAGCTTTGAGCAAATTTCAAGTGTAATCTAAAGCATTTCTATGTAGAAAATCAATGGCAAGGATACCGCATCGGATAATACGTGGTAAAAATAAGATTATAGCTCAAAAAGTACACATAGGAAAACATAAAACAGCAAGACCAGCAAGAAGGCAAGTTTCTTATGTTATTTATATCCTCTTTATCTCTTTTGTTCTGAATGATTCTTTTACCGTGTAAATCTGAACCATAAACTCAATCCAGTGATGCCATTAAAAGGGAATATAAGGCCTTCGTAGAAACAAGACAAGCGGTAGAAGTAACATATTGACTCAATGGATTTCTGCCAATTTTCCACAAAAATTATATAAACTTTCAGAAAAAGCGAAGGTTTTTCACAGTAAGAACTCTTCCTTTAATAATTTTCTGTAAAGAAATTTCCGCAGTTCCATAGTCTACAAAAAAGCAACGCAATCGGAATAATTTTGCTTGTTGATCATGTTAAAGACGTGAATGCATATTATGGAAATCCAAAAAATACAAAGATCTGATAACTAACACGAATTTGATAAAATGAATGAACCAGGGATAATACATGTCTATGAGATAAACACAATATCAGAGAGTAACATCACAAGTTACAGTGTAACTGAAATATCAACTGGTCTCTGCATCTGAATTTTCCGAGCGATAAGCAGTGGCCATAACTGAAACATAGAACAAACTTATAACATTTGGATATAATCATTGGGTAGCGGTAACCCTTGTACGTTCATCAATGAGGCCTTCACTCAAGACATGGTACGCTGTAAGCCACATTCAGTGCGTGGCAGCCGCCATCGTGAGAGCACCGAGGAAGAGGGTCATCAGTTGAGCAGCGGAGTGCGTAGGACGTTCTTCTTTGAGTATTGTGGGCAGCAGCGACACAAGACTGATGTTCAGGAAAGCGCCCGCAGAGAAGCCCAAGATGTATAACTGTATGCTGCCTGCTCAGATACAATAGAATAACATAAGGCAATATAAACGAGCGGTTTTGCCTATTCTTGGGTTGATACCTAAGTCCCATGCAGGATACCCAAGTCCCAGATGAGATGTAGCGTTCATTACAACACACAAGCAATATAAGGTCCGCCCAAAGAATATATACACAATTCAAGAAAATAAAAGCATATATAAATATGTGATATTGTAAGTGATTCAGACATTGCAACATTAATCCACACTTCCTTTGGCCTCTAGAATTAAATGAGATGTTCAGAATGTTGGCTACTACCTTCCAGACACATATGTGTGCGGCGAACCACTGATTCGGCAATGTTAACCGAAGTGTCCAGCAGAATTGTAGCGCACGTGTTTTCAACTTCTTGTGTAAGGGCCATTAAGATAGTTTTTTACGACACACCATAGACAAAAGTGTACAGGTGTCTTAATCCTTGCCTATAATTGTTTTGAAACCACTCAAAAAATGGGTTCTTTGGTCCTGTCCGTCTTCATTTATTGCATGAAATAATAGTGGGATGTAGCATTTCTACTTAGCACTTTTAAGAATGCATCGTATGATTGCACTGCTCACTCCTGTTTTACGTGTACATTGTGCGGTACACTTTTGTAGCAAACGTGGGATTTTCCTGAAGTTTGTACACATTTTTTTGGTAGACCCTGTATTTACACATGATACTGATTGTAAACGAGAATCAAAATGAACATGCACATGTGCACACGAAAAAAATTAAGGAATGTGATTACAAATGAAGGATGTAAATGTGGAATAAGGTCACACTAGAAACTGATGTTATGCAATACCACAAAAAAAGTAAGTTAACAGTAAGAAGAATAGGCACAAAAAGTTCACCTAACATTTATGCGAAATGTCTTTTGGATTATAAGTTGGTGACTTTTACATGAAGACTATAAAAAGAGAAATAGAAAAGTAATCTAATAGAAGCAAAATGCACCCGTAATTTACGCCGCTTTAAGAAAATGAAATACCGTATTTTATGGCATATAAGACGAAGTACTTAGCGTAAGGCCTAGGGCTACGAGAGGTCTTAAACTTCATCTACGATGATGAGACGCAGGGCGATTTTTTGAGCCAACATTTTGGAAAAAATGCATCCTATATGCCGTCAAATACGGTAATATCAAACGCCACAAATATGAATTAATGCATCTTTTTAATTGAAATATGTAGCACGCATTCATGAAATATAGGTTGCCATACCAACGATGGAAGAGGTGCCCAGGCTGAGGGTGAAGAGTGCTCCTATGAGCCCAATGGCGGCCGTGTAAACCTGTGCCTTGACAGCCTCCCATCTCGTGAAGCCTGAGGGCACAGCAGTAAAGTTATCATCAGAGGCCACATTACATCGAGCTGCCAAGTCCAAAGTCTGGAGCAGGAGTTATTTCTAAATTAAGTGAGTTATTTAGAAATTAAAGCGATTCAACAGTCAAATTCCTGAGTGCAACGGTGATAGAGAACAAACCCTCGGATAGGCTCCGACATTGAGCATACTACTCTCAGGTAGACCATCATTCATCACTTATTTTCAACGTTTTCTTCGGCTAGAAGGCGACCAACGAAAAGCAACGGCACAGCAGTGACGTACTACGTCACAGAGGCACATCTCAACGTTTTAAAGATAGGTAAGTTTTTATATTTACCACGTCGCTACAATTTTTAAACACTTCCAACTACAAGTTTAAAAATCGGTCATTTCAAATTGGGGAATGTGAACCACTTATACTTTTTGAAAATGGTTACATATACAATTTCTATAATTTCTTTAAATATAAAATACATATTAGTCTAAAATTCCAGGTCATTCAACCCTGTAATATAATCAGGAACGAACATATACCCCAAGAATACATTCCAAAAGCTTACAAGTTTGTAGAAAATATCATTTTACGATAGTATCCCATGCAAATGAATTCATGTTTCTTTAAGGATGGCTATTCTCATGATATGCAGACGAACAATTCCTATTAAGTATGCCCTAACAACCTGTGCTCACCTGAGCTCAAGAGTATGGCGAAGTCTCCGATTTCATGAGGTACCTCATGCATGAGTATTGCAGAGGTAGTCAGTACACCAGTCTTGTAGGAGACCATGAAGGAGCCTGCCACTGCGAGCCCGTGTGAGAAGTTGTCAATGCTGTTCGCCAGCAGGTTCAGATACCCCACAAGCTACCGCACAGGAAGGGTAGCGAGGTTAACCCGTTCGTGGTTTTCCACGTCAATTAACATGAAATATTTTTAACTACCATTGGTTTTTCATGTCAACCAGGGAAATTTTTTAACTACCACTGATTTTTCACGTCAATCAGGGAGAAGTTAAAGAGCCCACGGGAGACACTTAAACAGGGTAAGTGGATTTTAAATGTTGTTTCCTTGTTTCGTAGGTGTTTTTCGGTTGTTTGGGAGGAAAAATTATTTTTCTGATTTTTCGTAACCACAGAAGGTACACTGTGTATATTAATGTGACCACGAACGGGTTAATGACTAACGTCAGGATAAACACAATGTATGTGATATGAATAAAATAATAACAGTAGAGGTTGGTTCCTATTTCATATCCAGAGTGGAACGAATCCAGGTTTACGAAAGCTGAGTAATACTGGCTCGTTATTATATTATTACTTCCTTTGGTCGGAAACAGTTGATGCATACAATTGAGAGAAAAAAGTCTAAAAATTCAACTCACCCATCATAATTAAAACGTTATACATCAATATGCGAAAAAGTACAATGAACAAAGATAAAGAATTAATTTAATAAAAATATGCATTTTCACTGAAATTTATTTAATCTTTGAAAACCATCTTCGGATCTTTCTAGCACGGCTTGCAAGACGGCTGTTCGTTCTTTATTGATTCTTGCTTTTTAAGCCTGTGATTACCATATACAGCGTTCTCTGTTTCGTTCTATTTATTTTGTTGTTGTTCCAGCAGTAGTTTGAAAAAAATCCTTTAACATGCTTCGGTAGAAACGATCTTCTTATTTGCTATTTAACATGATCTGAATGAAAGCAATGTATGCACTACTTTTAGTACGCTCGATACTAATTTTTATCTCGCACACAGAAAATGAACCGCCTTAAAAACACTAAAATGAGGAATGTTTTCCCGATGCAGCCCAAACTATTTCCGACCAGAGGGAGCATATTTTTGGTGCACGTATTATTATTATTATTATCATCATTATTATTAATATGAGGCTCACTTTCAATCAGGGGACTCACTTTTCATGCATAAAGAGATGACGTAGAAGTCAGTGCTATCTATTGGACTCTTATTCCTACCGCATTATAAAGATGCAGGCTACGGTCACTGCTGAAAATGAATTTATTCGTATTCATAGACTTGAAAAAATAGTAAAGGTAAAATTAGAGATGTGTCTTATTTGAAAAAAAATCGCTCTGCCGCACGCTCGGGGATCAAAAGAAATAAACAAGAAATCTAAAGGAGTAAATAGAAATATACTATACAAAATAAAGTTTGCTAAGCAGCAGAGGTAAAACATTACCTGTAACTTACAGTACAGATGCTTGATGAATGTAAACAGTTTTTGAAACATTTTTCTAGAACTTATTGAAGTGTCATTACAATAATCGAAGGGAAAAAAGCAAAGATCCATCAAAGGTACAATTAATTACATACAAAGTGGCCAACACACACCGGCTCACCTCATTGCCAGAAATCTTAGCTGGAGGTTTCTCCACAGGACTATGGTCTTGATCTTGGCCAGGAGCAGGTCGTTCTTTGTAACGTTCTGCATCAGGGATGAAACCGTTGCTGAAGTTTGCTTCAGAAGGAGCGTTTTCTTCGGGGACCTCGATGGAGGCCAAGACCTCAACTATGATGAACACAAAGATGCCCAGCAGGACGCTCAATCCTACTCTTGAAAACGCCTCGTGGGGATCCAGCCCAACTGCACGCACGGAAGTCGCGTACATAAATTAAGAAAATGCTAGCAATTAACCGGAAATATTTGTTAGGACACATTGAAGACACTAAAAATTTTATGTTTTTTCCGATAGTTAAGATTATGAACTCTTCTATGCAAGCTATAGGCAAAATTAGTAATAAAATACTCTTTTTCGAGAGCGATATTAGTACAATTTATGCACCGTCCACAAAGAAATTTTTGCACAGTCCTTAAAAACACAAGTTGTGTGTTTAACATGAAATGTATAACCGGCTAACTAATTATTTCACACAGTCAATTTTTTATGATCTTAGACTTTCAATCACAGAAACAAAATCCAAAAAATCTGAACTTCCGTTACCCGAATGTAATCACTGGTCAAATTGTTTCATAACAGGTTCTTCTTTAAGTATAAAAATGTACGTCCTGAGGAATACAAAGTTGTCTAGTGTTGCGCTGTACGTTGAAACACGTGGGTTTGTTCTGACGTGACATTTCCACTAGAGCTCATGAGCACGTCGGCAGAAGTATCAGTATTGGTTACATGTCATCCAATCATCCACTGCAGTTTCCCATTAATTACTTCGATCACAGTATATACAGAATTTCATAAGCTTATTTGAGCAAAGTCCTCTCCTATGACGGTTTGCTTCATAAATTAGACAAAGAAATCGAAGGTACTTTTATGCAATTATACAGGAATCAAAATAGTACCGACAAGATTTTTCTATTAAAAAATGTGTCAACTTATCTACATCTTGAGTTCGTTTATTACAGTTAGATCATAGCACTTGCATCAAGTGTTTGTCGAGCCAACAATTTCAAACAAAACCTCCACACAGATCTACAAACACAACGTTAGCCTCCATAGCCTCAGGCCAACAAAGCATGATGTTAAAAGATGACACTACCATGAGTACAATGTGACGAAGACCTTTCAGCCGCTAGCAAGAATGTCATGTTTTAAAGAATGTGAAGCCCAACAAATTAAGTAAGGATTTGTGAAAATATACAGAAATATAAGCATAAAAATTTAAATTTCCTAGGCATAAATTACTCAGGTTTTGATTTTGTCTTTGAAAGCAAATGTAAAAATTTAACTAGAATAATTAAAAGATGACAGATTCATCATCCGCGACGAAGTATATTACCTAAGCCAATTAACACAGGAAACGAGAAAGATACACAAGAATTATTATAACAATACTAGACCTGTCGTCTCTTTATAGCAGTGACTCTTACGAAGACCAGAAAATATGATCCCCAAGCTCGCAAAACGCGGACAATTTCTGCAACACTGAAGACAAAGAGTAAGAGCAGCAATGAATAGAAATCAAAACGAGGGCGTACAGTAGGAGGAAATTGAGGAACAATGTCACTAAATTAAATTGGAGCCTTCAAAGGGGCAGAAAATTTTGGCACGACGTCAAATTGGCAAGAGGTTTGGGCGACGAGGAGTGTCTAAGCTGATAGGGTGAGCAGGTCCCAGCTATTGCGTCCCTTCTCATTTTATTGTGCCTTAAGTTGAAGAAAGAAACAAAATATGCACCTCGATTGAAATGAACGTCTGAATCTAGGTCATTGTGAGGTTAACCGATCTCCAAGTGATACGTTTGATTTTAGCAAGTTTCTTAGAGAAAAAACATGGAGTTTAATGTGTGAATTTACAGCAAAATAAGCGGAGACTGTGACTACTATCAGAATTTACTAGACTCATCCGGCTCAAAAGTAAAATTACATTTCAGAACGTATTGAAAGCACCTTACAGTAATTACGATTGACCGACAGACAGAGCAAACAATGAGCATGCCATTCATGGTGCGTCATGCAGGAAATATGTAAGTAATTTTCACCAAATATTAAACAATTACGTTCGGGTCATTCTTCATGGTGTGAAATTTAAAAAATTATACACCGCGCTAGTTTTGTTAACAACTACAAATTTTTACGTTTAGCCTACACTTGCAAAGAGGATTATTAATTCGAAACAACTAAAGTACACCGGAAATATGACAACTGCCCATCATACGACAGAAGATTTACTATCAATCAGTAAAACAAAATTATCATCGTTTCAAAAAATAAAAGTAAAATTAAAATCTTTTTAGTTATTTACACGAAACTGAAATAACTATCACAAGTATATTGATGTAAACAAAAAATAATGTTTCAGATATTTCGAGTATATTTTGAAAAATCACGAAAATGAATTATAATTATTTGCCAATGTGATGTAATTTCAAGCCGATGGATAAAGTTAATGATTATTTCAGTGTATGGAAAGGAACCTTCAAATGTTTAATAATGAGGTTGAATCATGATCATTTTTGCTCTAAAAAATAATTTTCTGTTCACTAGTTGGCACCACATCATCTGAAATTATTTCGATTTAATACACAAATCCACATCAGAGCAGCAATGTTGAAACCATGCGAATTTAAAATAAGTTAGTTCTCTAAGTAACACACGAATCGTTTTTTGAGACGGTGGGGATAACGTGTTATTATGATCTAAAATCTGAGTTCAAATTCAAAGCAAAATAAGGGACATTTTCATCACATTCCTTGAAGTTCTTGAGCACAAAAAAGGACATTTTTTTTGAAGATCAAAGAGCTAATAACCTTTAGGAAAGCTCGTTCAGGAGGAAGAGTGTGTTCATGACCTCGACCCTCTAGCCAGACTCACCGTCATGTACTTCAATGAGAAGCCAGCAATGCTGTTTACTGACAACCCACCGCACTTCACACGAAACGAATCAGAGTACTACTAGGATTAAGATCGAATTTCACGCTTTTCACCACTGGATGACTCAATGTGATTGAGCGATACTGATACATAACGATACTGAAGCTAGTCAAATAAGATAATATTAAATTCTATAATCTACTGAAGCTAACTTAAACAACCAGACTTTCACTTAGTGCTAATTTTTTTTAACTTTTAATAACGAGTCGTTCTCCTTCCGCTTCGAAAATTTACGATTTTGTACAGCTATCAATAGCAGTATTCGTACTTCCGAACCGATGATTACCATGTGGATAGAGACGACGACGTCATTATACAACATTTTCATTCGGTTGATACATGCAAAGCTATAGAAACAATGTATTAGAGCTCTAGATTCCAGAACAAACCGCATGTAAAAGCACTTTCCTGCAGAGGAAACAGTTAATCAATCATAAAACGTACACTATTCATTCAGAAGACGCTTGCTCTCAGTAGAGATCATCAATGGGGTCAATAACTGTAGAAGTTCCGATAGAGAGTACTTTTTCACTTTTTTGCCCTGAATGTCAGCAAAAAGTGACTGACTGATGACAGTCACTTTTTTGCCAACAGTCAGAGTCAGTTTTCACGTACGCAATTTTCTTACACAAACTATTCATGTTAACAGCAGCATTTTTCTCTCATTCATACTTCTTTCACCCGCATCTATGATACATGTTATAGTTTTAAATTTTCTTAGTTACTTATTCCAGATGTTGAAGTAAAACTTAAACTTCCATATCAAGCTATTAAAATTAAAAAAACCAATAGATTGAAAAAGCAGCACTGGAATTAGTAAAAGTTTTGCTTCAAAAACATTTTCAATTTCACATACTTCAAATAATAAAAATACTTAATAATTTTCCACACTCCATCCTAAAATCCTAAAATTGATTCGCATCTGAAGCCAAATGTGTGTGGAAGATACTCAATACTAGCTTTATACTATTATAAAATTCTCACCTTTCTGAGCAGAAATCCAGGCTTCAGGAAGCAGATGCAGGAAAACATCGGCCAACAACCCTCCCACAGCGAAGCTCAGCAACAGGTGCAATACATTGGACCCTGTCAGACATTAAATGTTACTACACATACAACAACAATAGCAATAAAATAATGAATAAACTCATCTTCACAATAAACGGATCTTAGAACCTGTTATTTTTTAATTCCAGTAGATAGCGAGACAAACTTGTAAACTTCCTAAATAATCTAGCACTCGCACAGCTCTCCCAAGCAAACTCGTTGGGCTAAAACCAGCACACGGTTGACACTTGACAGTCAGAATTCGAGCAGGTACGGAAGTGACTGACCAAACAACTTCAGTATCAGTAAAAACTACTTGGAGACACAAGCCCGTATCACAGACACAGCAAAAAAACATGTGGGGAGCTCAAGAAGTTATCATTAAGCAATATAGGCAGCAATAGGATAATGCAAAATGGCTCAGCTTGATAGTGAACTTTGTCATTAGAGGCATCAGCAAACATTTCAGAAAAAGAACATTGATGAAATTTGTTGAAGTCGTGAGAAAATAGTTGGAAAATCTTCTCCGTCCAGTTAACCGAACATAAACAAGTGAAACAGCCGTATTAAACGTTTGCCTCACAATAATCAACAATTAATGCAAGGGAGCTAAAATAGCAGGGTAAGTGTGGAAATCAGGAGGCAGCTAAAGACAACAGAGCAAAAGTAAATTTTGGTAAAGAAGTATCAGTCCAAAACTATTTTTCAAGTCAGTTTTCCTGCGTTCACGAATTAAGTACCAAGTATTCACTAAATTTATCAAACTGGTTCTAGTAATTGTTCATGAGAGCAGTTTCAGAAAAACAAACCTCGAACCACCACTCCCTAGTTGACAACATCGCGTAAAAGCTTGTTGAATAACTTGAATTCATCATACATTCAGTTATCAATAGAAAAACGCCCCTGCATCATATCTAAACTCCCATTACATCACCCAGTTACAATACTCTCCTCAGAACTAATGCATTCGCCTTGAAAAATTGGCGAGGAAACGATAAAATAACTATTCCGAGAGAGTTATAATGCGGGTAGAACAGCAAGGACAGATTTCCTTGGTGTAACGGCAATGCTCTTTCACGCCGAAATTAACGAAACAGGACTTACAATAACTGACAAATCTTTCCAATTCAGAATGAAAACTTAATAAAATTAGCAGGTACCTATTCCGAGCTAACAATTTAAGCATAAAGCATGAGATAATTAATTTTAATACTGTGAACAGAAATTGGTTTATAGAATAGGAAAAACAAATTGATGACAAACAAAAACCAATTATCTTGACATTGAGTTATTACTTGACTCTTCAAGTAATTACTACTGCACGTTGACGAAAATAAAGTCCCGAGACGAACGAAGAAAAAATGGGAAATTATCTAAAAAATATCTCCAGTGCTTAAAACATAAACCATACTAGAAACTACAAAAATAGAAAAGACTAATAAGGCTGATATTCACTCAAACACAAATTGGAAATTTGCTTCATTATAAATTTTCTAAAATACAAACAATAATCAGCACAACGGAAGTAAAAAAATTTGATCAATGACACAAATACCTACTTAATATGTGAATACTCTCTTCATCTGTATAAAAGCCATTTTTGTGTCTGTGCTTTTCAAACAAAAGTGTAAAATTCAATATCATTGTTTTGTGTTTTCGCAGCATTAAACACATCTTTTTAACAGAATTGTTAATAGGACGAGTTTTCAAATTGTTTCCGAGTAAGCCTGATCAAATTCGTTAGTATTTTCCCGCTTTTTGGCTCGTAGGGAATGATCGATATCACAAACGACCTATCATCGCCAAAATCTTGAAGATCTCATATTGTGATAATTGATAAATTAGTAGAGATAAAAAGTGAACCTTTCCCAGAAGAAAATACACTGCATGAGGTTCTTAGAAAAACTCACTCAGCCTTAATTAATAAGACGTGATACGTAGAAAACATCTCTCTGTTTCGAAAGCGAACACAAGGGAAAGCAAAACCAAAATAATATCAGAAAATGCAATGCACTTCAAAAATTTCGCTCATTAGTTTTAAGAATGAAAAATAAAATTTTATAGTAAAATACACCACTTTGAATTCAGCAACTAACTTGGCACTTGAGAGAAATTCACTTAGGTAACGCTTGTTCCTTATTATTGGACCTATTGTTTGTCATAAATACTTTCATCATAATTCTAATATACTTGGTAAAATATAAAAACAATATACTTCGACAAAATGTGGTTATCATAGACTTGCTATAATGCTGATCGACTTAGCGATATGGTCAGCACGGCCCTACTGTCAACTAGTACATGAAATTTAATAATATGCAACAACAGGAAATGAGTTGCCTCTGTCAGAATTCCTGGGTGACTTTGACGCAGATACTTGACAGGTGCCGGTCGCAGGTGCGTGACTTTGATCCGAGTCTCTCTGCAAGGAAGCCAGCGCATCAAAGACCGGATAGAAGGTGGTTGTAAAGCAGCAATGCAGTCTCAATAACATCATTAATTAAATGTTAAGCAAATACCTCTTGTGACAGACCCTAAACATCAGAGCAGCGTGTGCGGCGGCAGCTGTTGCAGCTGTAACGAACGTTGAGGCTAGTGGTGCAGTTGTGAGCCTCTGCTCTCACGAATAAGAGCTGGCCAGCAGCGAGTGATGGCAAGTGTGGGGAGTGAGTAAGGAGTCACAGAAAAATAGCGTGTGCAGAAAATCTAGCAGAGGTGTCCTCAATTGCAAAAATGTGTCCGACCGCTGTCGTCTTTGAATAAAGAAAAAAGTGACGGGAAATAAACTAGTAAACTGATGGAATGGAGTTAAGTACGGTTTATTAACTCAAATGGCTTTGCTCAAGATATGATAGCAAAACAAATATTCTAGGACCTTGAAAAGAGACAAGAAAATAGCAAAGTGTAATAATGTCTAAACAGATTTGACGATAAAAATACATCAGCGCTGAAACTTAGCGTGCTCTGTACTTAATGTTCTAGAACATTATTCGCAAATGAACATGATAATCAAAATCTTGCACGCGTACATGCTCTAAAAATGTAAGTGAAAAGAATCGCCTGAGCTTGAGAGAAAGGATTTTGACGTTCCGAAGTGTCAGTGAAAAAGACGAAGCCAAATAATCAGTCCGCGTCTTAAAATGCCTCGATAATGACATGCCATTATGTGTAAAATGAAGTTCGTAATATGCTGTAATTTTGAATTAAATTTGATAAAATATTACCAAAAAACTATTAAAATAGAAAATTGTTGTGAACGGAAGACTTCAGCAAAATACAGTGGAAAAATAGTAATATATAAATAATGATATCGTATGTTGTCATTGTTCATCACGACTACGACTAACTTTATTAAAGAGCGATAGTCAATTTTATTCTAAAATAAATTTTTTACACAAATATAAATAAACAATGAAAATACATTTTGCTTCTGCAAGGAATAAAAATTAGAACTTTTCGCAATATTGAAAATCACTTGCGACTAACTTGTTTTTAACTAGGAAATTCCACAGAGACAGTTCCTTTAATATTCTTCAATTAAATTTCCATCTCTGATAACGGAATAAACTACAAAAACAGGGATGACTTGAAATACAACAAACTAGGAAACGTCATGCAATCTTTCAATACTGTTCAGATGGCCCACTAGTACAAAGCATAGCTTTCCGTGGCAAAATATACGGTGGACTACATAGAGTGTGGTAAAATATACGGTAGACTATATAGAGATGGTGGTAAAATATACGGTAGATTAATTAGTGCGTAGCATAATATACGGCAGACTACATAGAGCATGGTAAAATACACGGCAGACTACATTGTGAGCGGCAAAAAGTGGTGTACTGTTAGTGTGCACTGAGGAGCGGTGTACTGTTAGTGTGTAATAAGAAATGGTGTACTGTTAATGTGCACAAAGAAATGGTGCACAGTTAGCGTGCACCGCGAAACAGTGTCGTACATTTGCCAAGAAAGAGATGCCACTTCAACCAAGAATCTGGTGCGTTCAAATTTATAAGACAGCCAAACAATCCATGTGCGTGAAAACATGTCGTGAGAAGAAGCCGGAAGATTATCGCTAAAATTTGCTTGCAGTTACTTGAGTAGCAATTACACAGCTGCTACTGTAATTTTTGTGGCATTTGCCTGTCTCGCCACATCAACAAAGTTCTCAATACAAGCGCAACATTTTAGACCTCAGCATTCTTTTGGCGCACGCGGGCACATCTTGATGACTCATAAAAAAAGTCACTGCATGCACATCCTTGATGATCAATAATTAGTCTCATTTCAGTGAGGAAGACGTCCAAGTTCGCAAAGATTTTAGAACTGCAAATGAATTTAGAACTCATAACAGAATGATACATAACAGGACGCGTAAATAATAGAAATATTTGCCTCTTTCTTGTAATCTGAACGAATTCACATGCTCAGCAAATAAAATTGATAAATGCGCATAAACAAAGCTACTATATCATTAAGAATGCATTTAATTACGAATTCCTCAAAACGAAGAGAACGACAACGTTCCCAATACAACATTACGACATAAACACTATTAATACATAGTGTTTTAATTACTGTGCCAAGTATTATAATGTATCTAGGATTTGACTAACATTCCTGTTCAATGAACAGAAACGATCATAACAGTGCAACTAAATGCCTGAGTGAACGTGGTCATATACAGACACTGGCAACACTGGCAATCACACTTCACTGTTGGTTATAATGCAAGTTCTGAGTTCTAAGAATCCGGCCGCTCTTGGAACTGAAAGTTATAAGAATAGACTGAATATAAACTATACAAAAATCAGACAATAACACACACAATCAAACGATCGTTGCACGAGGTGCTCATTATCTTTATAATGCAATGAAATAATAAATAAAGGGGGAATATAAGTCAACCCAGTTACAAATGAAAACCTGCAGACTCCTGTGAGATGCATTTCAGCCTCAAGCATGAACAGTTGAGAAGGCCTGTGAGAAGCCGTCACCAAATTAGGCTAAAACAAGAGTAAGTTCTCGGGGAGGAATATACTCGTTAGGGCGTTCCCCAGCATCAGGGAAATAACTTCCTTTTTTCAAAGGGAAGCGCTCTAAAAACAGGAAGTTATGTTGCCGCACCCTGCACTTCACACATTTGCTTCTTCTATTGGTCAGTCGCATTCACTGATCAATAGCTGAAAGTAAAATTTGTCTGATCAATAACTGAAATAAAATTTGTTTTGTGAGTAAGCTAGTGATCATATTGCGATTAAAATCCCAGTGACCAAAATACGTTTGAACCTAATGCATGCGTTAGTGAGCTTACAAAATACATTTTGAAAAACCATGTTCCGAGAATGAAATTTTAACTGTATTCAATTCCTCTCAGCATCTTAATTTCATTGTATGCAGTTCATAACATATAGTGAGCTTGAGCGTTGGTGTCAACAGAGACAGTCAGCATTACTGGAAAACTTACGACTTAGATAGCAAGTTTGGTAAATAATACCACTAACGAAGACTCGAAAATGACGAAAGGGACAGAAATTCTCATTATACTTCCAGAAAGAAGCTGATGTTTTTCTTACTTGCCCTCTTAATATGTCAATTTCCAAAAAAATACAATCGACAATCCAAACTCTACGCTTACCATACACACGACGGTCACTGAACTATAATATAAGAATAACGGGTAGTTGATTTTTTTTACAAGTACGGAATGCAATTTATTGAATTCGATGAGAGAAAACTACTTGTGCTATTTGAGAACTGTAAGTGTCCCTACTTCATTAATAGTAAAAATTTGACTACACTTTCCCCCACAGTTAGTTATCAAATTCACCTCAACCGTTTAAGGTACAGTGATAGGCAAGAGTTAAATGGTTTCATATTTTCAAATGAGATAGCATTATTAGTCAACGTAACTGTCACGACAAAAAAAGGGAGGCCCACAAACGGGCTCATGCATTGGCACAAAAAACCGACTAAAAAACCGCTAACATTCCCGCGGGCGTCGAGGCGTGAGACTTTCGCTTTGTACGTCTCATTAAGAACGTTTTTACCCATGACAATCAATGGTGAGACTTCTTCTCATAAATGCAATAATTATTTCAGCGCTATCGCCAACAATCGCAGGGTTATGAAATTGCAACCCAATCCTCGCCGAAAAAACATGGAGTTTTAAGGAAGCTGTCTAGTTACTGTGGGAGTTCTTTATTACGTGTTGTAAAAGCTAGTAGTCATCGTAATATTCAATACCAGCAAATTTCAATAGATATCTTAGCACTTATAAAATTAAATTCCATGGTCCAACAGGATTTTCTTTATCATTTTATGGTATCAGAATTCTCCCTAAATCTTAAAGTAGGAGTAAACGAAGTACTTGTGAATTAACGAAACGCCATTATTCCATAAAAAGTTAAATCAATTTGACATCACTTCAAATTAGAGAACACTGCACTGAACATACCATCATTACCTATGCAAGCGGGCGTGACTGTAATCTAATGAAAGTACACACAAACAGTCGCACAACCGCCACGGCGGTAGCACGAGTCTAGCAACTGACAACTACTAGAATACATGGGTTCCCCACCTGGGGTACATGTACTCTTAGGAGTACATTTAATGTTAGTTCATAGTTTCTTAAACATAATTGTTCTTTTAGAAATTCAATGTAATTTTATCTTTTTATTCATTTTTGTGTCATAAAAATTCAGGGGTACATGCTCATCTGCGGAAATACTGAAGGGGTACAAGGTCAGAGAAAGAATGGGAACCAGCATAGCACACATGAATTCAAGTCGTTCCAAAAAGTTATAATATAAGTAAAAGATCCCAAGCCTATCGTTTCCGTACCAGTGCATGTATACGTCAAACTCAAGTTATATCGTTGATTTGATTTAATTAGTTGCCGGGTCATGCTATGGTTTGAATTAGAATTGATAGTGGACTTCCACAATCGATTGACTGCAACTTTTAAAATGAAAATAGGTCGGTCATTATAATCAACATTTAACGAAGACAGCAAGAAAGAAGGGAACCACCACACACAAAATGTAAGTAGAAGCGTTAAGGACAGTTCACACGGAACAAGTGCTCACACCAAGTGATGAAATGCTTGCGTACTGAAAGCTGCGATAACCCTGTAGTGGGTGAGCACAACTTCAACAATGAAAAATTGATAAATAAAACTCCTGAGAGCTGAATAAAATTTGATAAGGATTTAACATAACGTGGAAATATTTCAATATCATTTCAATTTCAGTATACTTTAGAGCGTGATTACCTTTTAAAAGAAATACATAATCACGCTAAGTAATGCATGTACAAATTTGCGTTCGGCATCATCAATAAGTCATCATCATCAAATAGGTCATCAATAAGTCATCACTGATATTTTACTCCATTGATGGGAAGTGAATATTCACTTTGCATTTTACTTTCATTCTCGAGCGTTTGCTCAACGAGCTTCCTATAAACTTTGAGCACGCTTCAATTACAAGACACGAACAAAAGTTCATAGTTCATTCTGAACGAAATTTGATTGTTCATGACGAGAAGTGGATGCGCATTTGTCTCAGACTTGGAATCAACCTTTGAGAATAGATCGCTCACAAATTTCAGAAGTCTGTCATGTATTTTCCTGCCAACTCATATTACGAATATTGAACATCAACAGGAAACATGTTTGATTCATTTTTCATATTCAAAGTAAGTGTAGAAAACACGAGAAAACTAATAAAAAAATTTCCTATTAAATAATCTTCTATGCGCTTCACTGCAGAGCAACCAAGCACTCACGATGACGATCAAATTTCCAACTAATTATATTCGATAAAAAAAGTAGTATAATAAACTGACTGAAATTTTAAAATTTGAATCATCGTTAAACGAAAAGTATGGTACGTGTCCAAGGTATATGGACAAATTGTAGTTTCTCATTTTCTTGCAAAACTTTTTTTTTCACATTTAACTGCTGGTATACTGATGATCAGCTCAAGATTAATAGTAATAAGAAATAGAATGTTCTGATTATAATTCCCCAGATACACTAATGATATCAAAAGTTCTTAGACGTTTACTTACACAAGCATTGAATGCTAATCTATTCAGTTACAAATGATGAAGGCTGTCACCCTGATTTTTTCATTTATCACTACACAGAGATCTGAGCCTGTAGCAAATGTCGTTATTACATTTGAATAATTTTCGCCTCAATTGTCGGTTTTGAATTGCCTTTTTTCAGAGCAGTAACTGCTTGTTCAATAGCGTACGCACTCCGTATTTACCAAAGTAATAGCCGCATATTTACCAGCGCAGTAAACGCACATTCACCAAAGCAGCAACCATTAAATTACACAATAGCAGCAGATCGACAATAGTAATCGCACATTTAGCACCGTAAATGCACATTAAAGAACAACATATCTGCAGCTGTTTGCCAAAACAATACGGTCCCATATTCAACAGAGCAGCACAGCTGCATATTCAACAGAGCAGTACATATTCAACAGAGCAATATCATTGCCTACATACTTGACAGAACAATACATGTAGCTGCCTGCATACTCATTAGAACGATGTAGCCTAACGTTTACAAGAGCGACATAGCCGCACACTTAAGGAAGCAGTAACAGAATATTTACGAGATATAACAGCAGGTTTACGGCACATTGCAGGGCGTGAGAGCTATAGCGGTGTAGCTAACACAGTCACCCCCACAAAGCTGCACCAAAATATCTTGGATCAATCAGCTCCCGCTCAGCAAAGAGCCCAAACATTTTCGTACAGCCCCAATCAAGCGATGCTTGCGTGCAAAGATAGAAAGCAAGGTCTTGATGCCTCACTCAATAATATTAAGAATAAATGTTTGTAAAAACCAATAAATGTTTGTAAATGTTTATAGTTAGTTGCTTACGCAATGGCGCGATAAATATAGTAAAGAGAGAAAATAATTTCGCTAAAATCAATTATTGAAAAAGAGAAAATCAAAATCAAATCGATGAAAGATTTTCGTTAAATATGAAAGTTTAAACTTCATTTTTTTAATGCTTGAGAAGCAAATTGTCTCGTAAGATAAAATCACAGGCAATGTAAAGTCACACATAAAAAACATTATCATAAATTGCAAAGGGAATGCCATCATTAAACTATCGCTCAATGTGTTCAGTTTATAATGAGTGCATCAATATTAACACCTAGGTAGTTACAAGAGCTGTAGATCGTTTACAAATGAATTACATAAGA
Source organism: Trinorchestia longiramus (assembly GCA_006783055.1). Taxonomy (NCBI): domain Eukaryota; kingdom Metazoa; phylum Arthropoda; class Malacostraca; order Amphipoda; family Talitridae; genus Trinorchestia; species Trinorchestia longiramus. The sequence continues at coordinate 336,284 of VCRD01000034.1, read as the reverse complement.
ATAATTAACATATCAAATTATTTTTTTGTTTCAAAATATCACTTGAAGTTTCAAGTTACAGAAAATCCTGACAATGTGAAGTACCTGCAATGACAACTCATTTATTCCATCATCTAACATTTATTTTAGCTTGGGAAAGGAGATCCTCCCATAGCAAACCCCTGTTCATCAGTGTCAGGTAAACGTGATCAAGGCCGGGAGTCAACGTATGGTAAACACTTCCAACAACCAACATACAGGGTGCGGCAACAAGACTTCCTTTTTTAAAGGAAGTTCCTTTCAAAAAGAAGTTATGTTACCGCATCCTGTCCAAGTCAACTGCTTCTACATACCAAGAAGAAATAAATTTACACTAGTATTCTGAATTTTAAAAATTGGAGTAACTAGGCGAAGTAGCAGAAAATCCATGGTCTCACTATCGAACAAGTAGAACTCAGCTTCAGCACGATTGTGAATAACGGGGAGGCTAGTACGGGCATGGTCATTACGAAATTTTCACTTCACCAAATTCTAGTTATTTTTTATCGCGTAATTATGAAGTTTATGAGTCAATATTAGTAATTGTTTTGTAATAATAAGCAGATGTGAAACCTTAGAACTTTTGGTCTATACAACTTTAATTGTCTCTATCGATGTCTTTATCTTGAGCTATTCGCGACATGTTTCAAGTTTTCAATCACATTTTTTAACCTTCCTCTGACATGTAACTTCCAGTTTTATTAAACGCAATGAAATTTTCTGTTAACTACAATAACAATCAAGTTCTATGGATTATTAGCACATCACAATAAGCAATCGACCAGTAAATCTGAAATTACAACTTAAAGTTTCACTCTGCCTCGTACATTTCAATTCAAGATTTTGGCCGTACTGTCTGACACTCAAACTATGACATGTAGACGATTTGTTTCGAAGTAACCGCTTTATTGTAGTTATACCGCACTTTTATTTTTCCCCTCTACGTCAATGGTATAACTGTTATATCACCTATTATGCATACAATACCTACCCCTTAATGCTTTTATAATAAGGCACTATAAAAACCTATGCTATTACATAACTTAACGACAATGCATTCGTATAATAAATTGTTTGCACCCGCAGATAAGTCTACCAACACACGATATTTTTAAATAGAAAACTAGATGCTCTTCCCTCGCGTGCATTTTAAGCCCCTACTCGTACTAAAATAATACCACGGCAAGCTCGAGGTTAAATACCTTTCCTGCATAACTTTTAGATATGAATGCAATAATCATCCAATCCATACTTAAAACATAATGACAATACAACAATGATACAAACTAAATTTTGAAAAAATCACCTTAAACAACGTTCAAACATAAACGTGACATGTTTGAACACTATAAATACAAGTTATATACATCATTTCTGAAGTGTAACATGTGTGAGAGAGATGCAGGAAGGGTTAAGATTATCCGTCAGAAGAAAAAGCACGTACTCACTTAAAAATTTCTCTTTTTTATATTGTTGGTAATTAAATATTCGTCGACTTCATCAAAGGTTCGATAACAATATCAAGAATATCGAAAGTACGCATACACTTTATTCTTAAACTCGAGAAAAACTTCACCATTGCTTCAAGAAAACAGCATTTCATGTGAGTGCAGGTCAGTATGTTATGGTACAGGATATCTATAGATTAAAATAAAATGAGGAAACCTATTTAATTTAAAATCAGAGTACGACAACATAGCCTTAATTCCCACACTAACATATTCTAATACATCTATACCTGAATAACAAATTCAAAATTCAGGAATTGAGATAAAAAAGTCCTTTATCATCTTCTACTACTCACTTGGAAAATCGTTTGAAGAATAAACAGAACTTTATTGTCTTTCAATGAAAGAAACAAACGTTTAATGAGATAAATGGACAAGATATTCAGTTACTAATATCACGTTTTGACAAACACTGGATAAATGAACCGAAGTGTCTTTAAAATTGATCACAAAAATGAATAAACTCTGCAGCACTTTGTTTGCAACGTATAATTCAACACGGACTTCAACTCAGGAAAAATTTCTGATTCACCAAGTCTATTTTCCTTCTAATATGTTCATATTTTTACTTTTGCCTTCAATAATGTATTATTTAAAGCCAAACATTTCCTCCATAACTGGATTTTCACTATTGTCAGTAGCATCAGTATCATACTTTTTTAATGATTCAAGTAAAAAGATGTAACACCGCCTTAAACCATAGTAAATTATTAAGTTTTTCAAATTCATTCCGGGCGCTTGGCCACAAAAAGCATTAAAATAAGTTCATTTACTAAAACTTCCTTGATGAAAGCCGTCTTCATTTCATTCGCACACAATTAAGGGCTGCATGAATGCTGCTATACCACTTGAAAGATCTGTATTAAATAGGGCAACACCAACAGGGTATTATGACGTGTTATACTACTTGAAATATATTCAGCCCAAGTTTCTGAATGTTTAAGATTTGAAAATCCTCAAAATAGTATGTATTAGTTTTTCGTTGCTGGGATTTTTTGTGTATGCACTATTTCACGAAGTCCCTGCCAGGTAGCTGACGATGAAACTATAAATTCTCCTAATTGTCCTTGATTTTCCTAATAATCTTTTTATTCTATATCTGTGTGAAGATTGTAGCTTACCTGCGGTAAGTTCGAACGTGCCTTGTACGAAGATCTTCCGAAATATACAATCTTACTCTCATTCGGGAACATTAATATGATTAAAACCCTGTTTTTAATTTGGTCCAGGGGCAGCATTGAAAACCACCGCATGCATACTAATCTCTTCGTACGATGAACGTCCAAACTAATTTGAAATGACAGCGATGATGTTTGTACACCATGATTGCCACAACTTTTCATTTGCAGACTAAATTTTAAAAGGCTACGAGTAGTTCCATAGTAAATAAAAAATTCCCGACAGTCCGACACTTGAAATACTGGACTACCAAAATCGTCACACCGCCTGCCAGCGGTAAGTACTTGAGCTCGTGTTTAGTTGTTCTAATTGCTGTTCTAAAACTCTGAAGGTAGATTACACTCATAATGTGCGTTTCGTACTGACGGTGATTTTTAAGAAGGAATTAGTCATTGTTTGTACATTTATTTGCTTACTATCATAGTAGAATTCGATAAGATGTCACTTTATTTGATGAATGTGACAAAAATACTTGTGTAGGTAACTAAAATGCATGCATTCGGTTCAGTGGATGACCATAGTCTAGACTGCAATTTCAAGACAGCTAAAATCATTACGATATGAGCACTATCAGCTAACTAAGGCGTCTGTGCACGCACACACAGTGCCAAAGATTAACGAAACTGTCAAAGTTCGATACTGTTCGATGACAGTGACAAAATGTAAGAGGATTTTGACAATTGTCGTAACAGTGCCCTAGTGAGTGGGTCAGATATGATCACACTTTATGATATAAGGTTATCCGACGAGCAATGTGTGAATTCTAAATAGCGAAAACAGATGATACAACCTTATAATTCAATAAAATTTAATTTTTAATATAGTTTCCACGCTTATCTAACTTCTTCGATCTACTCGTAAGTTTTTTGATCCTGTTCGTGAAAAATTGCTTCAGGTTCGAATAGGAATTCCGAAATGTCAATTTCAATTTCCTCATGTTTTTTGAGAGTTAATTCATTCAAATGACTTCATAAACGACGAAATAAATAGTACTTTGAAGGCGTAAGATCGAAGGATTCTTCAACTGATGCTGTAGGATTTCCTTCAAGTGTTACAAGGACATCGAACTCAGTTCAACAATTCGTTTTCTTTCTTCAAGCTCAAATCTTCATTTTTGAATTTTACGAACCATTTCTATACATTCATTCATTCAGGTATTCTCCTCTAAGAGATGAATGAACCTTTAACACGTTGCCTCTGATTGCCTGACTGGTGTAAATCTTCACTTAGTACGCATAGTCACTAGAAGGATCTGAAAAAAATTACAGAACCTAATCTAAGTGGTACGTATGTGTACCACTTAGGTTAGGTTCTGTAATTTTTTCAGATCCTTCTAGTGACTATGCGTACAAAGTGAAGTTTTACACCAATCACGCAATCAGAGGCAACGTGTTAAGTGGTTTTAGCTGCTAAATTCTTTTTTTAAACTAAAGTGCTTCAAATGCTCCTGAGATTACCATGTTCATAGACGCTGTAATTAGTAAGATTTTAATTATCGGATCTTCGAAAATACAATTTCATGAGTTTAAATATGCTAAAAATATAAAAACATTATTAAAAGTCATTAAACATTCAAAAATAGTTATGCATTTCGGAAACATTATTTTTATTTCGGAATTGAACATTATTTATGAGATGACTTGATAGTTTGAGTAAACTCTCAGCAACCGGTGGATTTTTATCCTCTTCCTTTTTATTGAAAGTCAATCTTGTTCAATTATCCGTGCAATATCTCATGCAAGGTTTTTCAGAAGTAACGCTATCAATAGAAAATAGTTGTAAACAAGAGTTTACCAGCAGATCATGTAATTTTCTGGAATATTTTGAGTTTTCACTATGAGGTATACAGACGAGTTTAACACGTTTGTTGCGATTGCCTGATTGGTGTAAAACTTCACTTTGTACGCATAGTCACTAGAAGGATCTGAAAAAATTACAGAACCTAACCTAAGTGACCCACCGGTGGGTCGCATCGCAACAAACGTGTTAATCAACGTACCTAGACAAAGACCCCGTATCGGCCATCAGAAGTTAAGAAACCTCAATAATAAAGAAATCTCAGCCTACCATGCAGTCGGCGGTTCTTCATCGCTTACACGCACTTATTTAATTTACTGTGCTGGTAAACACAAAGAAAAGCAGGATACTTTATTGTTCACTTACGTTTGACTAGGCTATGAAATTCAAGAGTTCTGAATGGAATACTAAAAAATTGTACACCTTCAAGTTAAAATCAAACTTTCGTCCTTGCATAT
>VCRD01000034.1:312728-330884 GCA_006783055.1 Trinorchestia longiramus | reverse complement strand
CGATACTGTTCGATGACAGTGACAAAATGTAAGAGGATTTTGACAATTGTCGTAACAGTGCCCTAGTGAGTGGGTAAAATTAGAAGGTACATCAAGCGTCAGATATGATCCCACTTTATGATATAAGGTTATCCCACGAGTAATGTATGAATTTTAAATAGCGAAAACAGATGATACAACCTTATAATTCAATGAAATTTAATTTTTAATGTAGTTTCCACGCTTATCTAACTTCGTCGATCTACACGTAAGTTTTTTGATCCCGTTCGTGAACTATTGCTTCAGGTTCGAATAGGAATTCCGAAATGTAAGTTTCAATTTCCTCATGGTTTTTGAGAGTTAATTCATTCAAATGACTTCATAAACGACGAAATAAATAGTACTTTGAAGGCGTAAGGTCGAATGATTTTTCAACTGATGCTGTAGGATTTCCTTCAAGTAGTGTTACAAGGACATCAAACTCAGTTCAACAATTCGTTTTCTTTCTTCAAGCTCAAATGTTCATTTTTGAATCTTACGAACCATTTTCGATACATTCTTTCATTCAGGTATTCTCCTCCAAGAGATGAATGAACCTTTAACACGTTGACTCCGAATTGGTACGTATGTGTACCACTGAGGTTAGGTTCTTTAATTTTTTCAGATCCTTCTAGGGACTATGCGTACAAAGTGAAGTTTTACACCAATCAGGCAATCGGAGGCAACGTGTTAAGTGGTTTTAGCTGCTAAATTCTTATCTTAAACTAAAGTGCAATGCTCCTGAGATTACCATGTCCATAGACGCTGTAATTAGTAAGATTTTAATTATAGGATCTTCCAAAATACAATTTCATGAGTTTGAATAAGCTAAAAATATAAAAACATTATTAAAAGTCATTAGACGTTCAAAAATACTTATGCGTTTCGGAAACATTATCTTTATTTCGGAATTGAACATTATTTATGAGATGACTTGATAGTTTGAGTAAACTCTCAGCAACCGGTGGATTTTTATCCTCTTCCTTTTTATTGAAAGTCAATCTTGTTCAATTATCCGTGCAATATAAATATAAATTCTTATCTCATGCAAGGTTTTTCAGAAGTAACGCTATCAATAGAAAATAGTTGTAAACAAGAGTTTACCAGCAGATCACGTAATTTTCTGGAATATTTAGAGTTTTCACTATGAGGTATACAGACGAGTTTAATCAACGGTCCTAGACAAAGACCACATATCGGCCATCAAAAGTTAAGAAACCTCAATAATAAAGAAATCTCAGCCTACCATGCAGTCGGCGGTTCTTCATCGCTTACACGCATTTATTTAACTTACTGTGCTGGTAAACACAAAGAAAAGTAGGATACTTTATTGTTCACTTACGTTTGACTAGGCTATGAAATTCAAGAGTTCTGAATGGAATACTAAAAAATTGTACACCTTTTAGATAAAATCAAACTTTCGTCCTTGCATATCCGTTGTTGTATCTAAAAAATACTTGAACTTGAATGGAGAATTAAGTCTAAAGTAAGTGGAAAAATAATTTCTATTTAAAAATCGCGTTTCTAAACTACGGCAACGCCGGAATGAAGTGTTGAGAGAACTCTGCCTCTGAGGCACATTTACTCAACGGATCCTCAGACTGCCAGGGCGCAAATACCAAGAAAATAAATATTTCTTGGTTCGTAAAAAGGTAGAAGCTATCACGGTCGGTCTATGTTACTGATACGATTGCCTAAAATAGAGACGTGGTTTTAGGGATAAAAATATTAAAATTAATAGCATACAGAGCGATACAAAATGACGCAGCGGATTTGAAATCTTACCATCTCTACAACCACGAACTGCTCGTGAATGAAACGCTTGCTAAATGAAAGGGAAGCAGGCAGAGTGCATAGAGAACATATACAAAATGGTTAACAGTCATAACACTTGACAATTCACAAACCCTTTGCAATTTTAAGCAATTTATCTAAGTTGCAATCAAGAAATATGGCAGATTGTAATCGAGTCTATCTTCTTGGAACACCCTGTGTGACGCTACATGCAATGATGACAGGAATGATCCTCAAAAAATTACTAGAAAGATCCTTAATTTAATGCAAACGGCCGCTACGCTGAATTCAACGAGCGTGTGAATTTGTAGAAATACTGAAGTGAAGTTGTAAAGTGAGGTAAATAACTAGAATTTATAAAGTAAATAAATACAAGTTTTACAGTAAATAACTACAAGTTGTTACGTAGATAACTAGAATTTGTAAAGCAAATAACTGAAAGTTGTTAATCAAATGACTGGAATTTGTAAAGTAAATAACTAGAAGGTATAAAGTAAATAACTAGAAGGTATAAAGTAAATAACTAGAAGGTATAAAGTAAATAACTAGTAGGTATAAAGTAAATAACTAGAAGTTGTAAAGTAAATAATTAGAACTTACACAGTAAATAACTGCAAGTCATAAAGTAAATAACAAGAAGAAATGAATTTGAGTACATTTACATGTACTGACTACTAAAACATGCAGCTACTGAAGAGAGAAAATTTCTTTTTTTATTGTTGTGAAATTACTTTACGTATCCATATACGTGCGCTAACTTATTTAAATCTGGCAAATGTTTTATAGAATATCACCAAAAAAAATAATCAATGAGGTACAAGTTGAAGTTTCTGAAAAAATATTAAACTTCCACCGAATAATCATTCTATTGCACGAGCTTGATCTATTTTGAAAGATGGTACTGTATAATACACTCTGATATTTCCCCCAAGATCACGAGAGTAAGCAGTTACCAGCTCAATCTTGGTGGAAAATGTCAGAATGCACCATTCCGTGTTCCAAAATAGATGAGGTTGTTACTATCGAATGGTTCGTTAACTGCCAGTTCAATGTTAACTTCTGTGTCTGATCATTATTCATAACCTACAGAGCACAAATAATTAGTTTTTTCTCCATTGAGGTTTGAGAGGTTGCACCGTACGGACTGCCACCCCAAAGTCCGTACCTCAGTACTGGTACTCACGAGAGGGCAATTTTAAAAATGGAAACTAGCAAATAATTCCTGTGAACTGGAATCGAATTAGCTGACGACACTAAAAACGGGATATGTGACAGAAAATCGATATTGCTTTGATGTCATTACATTAACTATGTTTCGTTTCGACAGATGTGAGCGTGAAGTTTGATCTGAAGTCATCTACAATACTTAATAGATCAGAACACACGACAAGCTAAAGCACCACCCGCCAGAGCACCGAGCTGCAAACATGGGCCGCAGAGCCTACAGAGGCAACGCCGTAAGTACCGTCTAAATTTTTATGAATACCGCTTTCAATTTTTTTTTGTTCAGCTGGTAAGTTATTAATTTCTTGCTTTTGACTTCTATGATCCAACAAGCTCTACAGCAAATGTTCTACAATTTGAATGCGAGTAGGAAAATGATCATAATTGCCGGTATTGAAGCTATTTTGTTCTTTATTAAGCGTAACGCAATTGTTTGCATGGTAGAAACAGTGCTTGTGGGCGTAGAGATTATAACCTTTACAAAATAACTATACATCATGAGTCCTTATGACCGAGTGCTATGTATGTATGCCCAGTGTGAGATTGCACCATTTTAACTTTCTCTGTAAGGTAAGTCATTTTATTATGAATAATAACAGATGTGAACATTTTCCCAAATATACAGGACGATGAAACTTGAGAACAAGTCTGCTGCCTGAAGAATGGGGATTATAATGCAGACGTTTATTCAAAATTCTGGGTCGAAATAATCTTTGAAACTGTCCGCTTTCTATACCAAATTTCCTAATCAACAAAGAAAACCTGCACATTTGTTAATGCTCTATTTATAAACACTTTTGTGCCCGTTTTCTGAAAGGTGGTTGAGTACACGGACAGTGCTACAGAGGCAATAATTAAAAAATCCATCCCTTTTATTCGCTGCAAGTCGCACTGCGTAAAATGTTCAAATGATGAAATAAATTTCAATCACTAGTCGAGACTGCTCATAAAATGAAATGGTCTGTTGAAGCTTCAAGAAAAAAACAATGTACTTTAGACTGATGAATCAATGCAGACATTTTCAAGAAAGAAAGCAAGCGTAATTCGATGCCACATAAACTGAGCCACTGCGTTTGACAAGCGATGTCCATCAGGGTGAACATGCGCAGGGTTAGAGCAGCGCCAAACACGCGCCCGTTGGATAATGTGACAGCTGAACCAGACGTCATGTGTGCGATAAACTGAACTGCTCGCAGCCTTACTAGTTGTGGACCGGGGTGCGGCCTGGGCGCCGTCTGCAGTGTTATTGCTCAAAATACGCGCCTAAGTTACCTTGTGTAATACGTGAAATTGTGTTTTAAATCGCACCTATTTGCTGGGTTGCTGTGATATGACAAGAATGGAACAAAAGTAGTGATTTGTGGATAGAAATCGTGTTTTCGAGCCCAAGTTTTCTTGGATAATGTGTAAAATTGAGTTTTGGATCGTAACCACTATTCATGATTCTGCGAAATCAGCACATGAATGAAACCAAAGTATTGATTTCTAAATAAAAATCGTGCTCCCCTTAATTTCAATTAACAGGTGAAGCGAAAACGACCAACTTTCTATTCACAGTAAGAATATCAGACGCAGTTCAGTGACTGACAAGAAAGTTAACTACATCATCGAAAAGATAATTCTGAAACCGTAATCAGCAAATGAACCTTGAACTTCGTCAAATGCGTTGATCCTAGAAACGGGAGAACGCCATAGTGTGAGACGGAAAAGTCACATGAAACTCTGTTGTGCCTGTGCCCCATACACGACGTGTTGTACCCACCCAGCAGCAATGACAGTGCCCTCTACAGTGAGTTTACAACTCGAAAAGCAGTATTAGGAGAGCCAAACTCACTGAATGCTGAAAGAGAAGTAATAAGACGTACACCATACACTCGATGTAAAGCGAGAAGAAATAAAAGTGCACTATGCACTCATTACGAAAATACCAGGCATAAAAGTGTGCCATGCACTCATTATGAAAATACCAGTCATAAAAGTGTGCTCATGTTAAAAGCCATGCCTGTTGAGTAATAAGAGGAAGATAGTAATTTACTGATGATAGAGTAATTTAAAATAATTTATAAGATAATTTATAATTGTCAGCAGAAATCGGTTTATCACGAAAGTTTGAGAGTTTTGCAGCATCTATGCGAACAGTTCTCTCTACATAATTCAGAGGATAAATCGGATTTCCAGGGAAAGTATAATAGTATAAAATTCAATTCCTTCATTGATTGGGAAGCAATAAGATATCAAACTGTCTCAGAATGAGAGTTAATGCTAAGGGTACGAAGCATGTGGTTCAGAAGCACTTTTTCATCTCCGTCAATTTGAGTGCACATGAGCCAAAGAAATTTTCAAATAAGATGCAATGGGAAAATTAGTTTCTTGACTGACAATTTCTTTTTTCAAAGAATAAACTGGAAGTTCATACAACTGAAAATTGATGCCGGTAACTGTTGCCGCGCTGTTAGTGACAACACATTTTAGCCAGTTGAGAATAAAATGTCGTAAAAAGTTTAAAAACTAACTCGACAGTTCACGATTTTTCACCCCAGCCAAATCTGAGAGTTCATGGTGCACTTAAGATTTGCCAGCTTACGTGTACATTCTCTATTCACGATGACCTCTTACACATACTCGTATGTGTACTACAATTCTGTGCACGCATGCCTCTGCCTTTCGCTGTCTCTATTACTTTCTCCTTTACAAGTTAGTTTAGTTCTCGCATGATTTCATAAAAACCACCACTGTTAATTCATTTTCACTATACCTCAGACACGCGTCTTCCGACCTTGTTCAGTTACTCTTCCCTACGCATGTCATTCTTTATTTTTCATATCGTCAAAAAGTATCCCTCTGCTCAGACGTTTCAAACATCTTCCGTCTAACGCGCCATTTCTCTCCTGCCTGTCACTGTCATTTTTGAAGCATACGCTCTGCACAACCCTGCAAAACAATCCCAACAAAATACTTATCCCCACACCGCATTATAGACTCTGCACTTCAGTACTTCCTTCAAAGCTCCCCCTCCTCACTTCTAGCCCCTCTATGACACACTTCCTTCTCTGTCCTGCCAGTGAGACCAACACACGACCACACACATCAAATAGAGTACGTCTAACAAGAGATGCAAACACCCTCCCAAAGCTCACGTTCTCAAAATTCGCCATACATGACGTGAACATGATGTACGCTGTAATTTGTTCTCGGTATAACCGTAACCTACACTACAATAATCTGTAGTTAGAACGATGACCTACATTATAATAATCTATAGTAGGAACGACAATGACCTACACTTCAATAATCTGTAGTAGAAACGACAATTATCTACACTACAATCTGTAGTGGGTACGACCACAACCTACACTACAATCATCTGTAGTGGGTACGACCACAACCTACACTACAATCATTTGTCGTAGGAGCAACATTGATCTTTATTAAAATGAACATTGTAGTCGAAAGAATATGACCAGTATAACAAGCTGTCATTTCAACGAGAACGAACACGACTTGTTTCCCACCAATCTGTAATCAGAACGACTATGACCTCTTCTTGAACAATCTGACGTCAGAGACCACGATCTGTACAACAATAAATAATCTACACCTAGAACTCTTCATATGACAGACAGCTTTGTTAGGCCCTCGACATAAGAGTATTGCGAGAGAAAGATTCTATCGCCACACGACCTCTCGAACAACGATAAAGTAGCCTAAAATTATCGAAGCCCTTCAAGAGTCATATGGACACTAACAGCAATAATGAAAACAACTTTCAGTACGTGGAAGTGTGCATGTTTGTCTGATCCGCAGGAGAGCTCATGAGTGTTCGGATCAAATTGAACGTTTATGTATATTTCTTCCAATTAAAATGCCTAGGGGATAACTTTTCGAAATCATCTATTTTACTTAATGACTAACCTAAACCTAAACCTTATTCGCAAGTGACAATCAGACATTTGATCGAATCCTTATGTATGCTGTCACTGTATATTATCGCTGACTAGTTAATTTAACAGGCGTCCAACCGAAATGAATTTTAATGCATACAGTTAGTATCTCTCTGTAACTCAGGGCATTGAGGCATCTTTCTTCCTTTACATTCGTTGAAGTCAAGCTTAAAATAAGATTTTTCTTTGCTTAAGACATGGTAAATATTTTAACAATATTTTCAACATTTAAATTACTCGTATCCCGTAATTGGAACAACACAAGCTGTTGAACTATGTCAGTTACAATTTAATATAGAAATATCTCTTCAATCACACATACTACGATTTTGCAACAAAAATGGTCAAGGTGACTTCTATAAATGAAAAATTCAAAGACGATGACAAAATCAATCTTTAATGTACAGTACGTGATTCAATAGCAAAACGTTTTTTGAAGCATGCATTATTCAAGAAATCTAGTCTATCAGAACATGTTAATATTTTCAGGCAGTGAAGCTAGTGTATGAAAATCAAAATAAAAACCTAAAACTGCTCAAGCTCCTTAAAAGTACGGCAATGAGTCAGCTAATTTGATGTAATAAACACACAAAAACTATTAAGATCTAAACAAAACATAAAGCTAATTTGTACTGAAATAAACAGATAAAAGTAAACTGTGGAGTACTCAGAGACAGACTCAATAACAGGAGCTAGGAGCAGCCATGAGGCACTGCTGTCAGCACTAATGCTGTGGTGATAACAAGTGATGTGCAAGTCTGGCACTGCTGCATCGGGCCAGCGAACTCTTCTCGGAAATTCCTCTATCATCACTTCATTATCCGCACACATCCTTTCTCATTACAGCTAAAAACAGACAAGGGAGGAATTGCTAAGAACGTATGCAGCATTGGCAAAGAAGCAAACGCGCACTCAGGGCAGTGGTAGCTACGAAACTTAGTGAGATGTGAGCGAAATGTTTAACCAACTAATGTGAGTGTAAGATTTACGCAAGTACGTAAATATATCATGTTGTGCCTTGGTATTTTCTGTAGCATCTGCAATAGTGAAACATGGCAGCGTATTGGTGGGCATATTATCCAAAAGAAATGAAAACACAAGTTCTCTTTTGTTTTGCGGGAAGCTATGTCAGTAATGGGTAAAAATAAATGAGTAATGAAGTACTGTACGCAGCTCTATTATTTATATTATTTGACTCTCGCATTAAAGGATGAAATGAGACATAAAAATTTCCTTTTTCTATAATTTTTTTCATGCAAATGGTCAAATCTACGACCCTAGCAAGCACTCGCAATAGCTTTATTTTGTGGCCAGCGCTCGCTAAAAGGGTGAGTTATCCCTTTGAATTGGGCATTGCTGTGGTAGCTTCTTTTCTCATGAAAGATTTCGCGCCTTTGTGCTGATTTTCCTACGAGAACGTAACAGACACGAAGAGAGACATAAATGGACTATAATATAGGGGTCGTAATATATATACCCAAGTTCAAACAGCTTTGTCCTTCGGTTTCCTAAAAATCCGAAAGCATAAAATACTTGAATGTAGACGCAACCTAAAAATTAATATGTATGAACTAAACAATGACCTCTACATTTTAAACAGGCTTAAAAAGAAGAAACTGAAATATCAAATACGACGCTGAACTGTTTCCACGGTGATAAGTGCTACGATCACAGTGAACGCTTGTAGAACGAGAATCCATACTTCTAGCACTCATTTCTGTAGCCTGGTCAACATTTAAAAAGGATTGCAAGTGCTTAGAAGCAACGTCAGAATGATCTGCCGGTCGTCCTCAGTCCAGCCCCAGGATAAGCTAGGTGTTCCAGAAACACTCGAACAGAAACTCCAGAAACGAGGGTCTTTCTGCGATCGTGAACGACTTCTCGGGATGGAGAAGAAGTTTCATACGGTCAGTGGAGCATTTTTGCGCCGGTATGGTGCAGGCCGTGGTAGATCTAGTCTCTCCTATTTTATTTTCTCTTATTATTGTGGATTAATCCACTATCTTTCCTATTTTATCTTATCTTATATTTTTATCATAATCTTTGCTATTTTATTTTTTCCTATTGTTGTGGTTTATTATCCATGAATTAGTCTCTCGTATTTTAGTTTCTCCTATCATTATAGATTATTATCCATGAATTAGTTTCTCTATTTTATTTTTTCTCCTATCATGATAGATTATGGATACTATCCATAAATTAGTCTCTCCTATTTATTTTCTTCTATTCTTGTGGATTATCATCCATGAATTGGTTTTTCTTATTTATTCTGGTTTTAGTCGTTTTTGTATTGTTTTACAATATTGTGAGCAGATATTTCTAATTATTTATTAATCTATTATAGTTAATTGCACCCGCGCATACTAAGGGGAGAAATCAACTCGTGTTTGAGAGTGTGTAAAGATTGGCGTAAATAACTTGAAAGTATTAAAATAGTATAGCTGTATGTATGCAGTTTCATAGCCTAGATAAACGAGAAGTATTAAGTTCGTACACAGAGCATTTTTTATTTTATCAGGAAGCTCAAAACTTATGTAAAAAATGAACAATTTCACTGGTGTGAATTTAATAAATTTAAGGTATGCTACACAGGATGCTCTGTTATAACAAAATTCATATAAGAATTTCAAGTTTAGCTACACGGAATCTTCTGTTATAGTAGAAATTATACAAGAAATTCGAGTTACACTTAACAGGGTGCTCCGTCATAATAAATATACATAAGTGTCACGCTTTGGACTAGCAACATCATCGAAAGCATACACAACATACACGGTGCACTCGTAGTTAAAGAGCTGCTCGGTTTACGAGTATTTTAGTAAACGGGTTATATTACGAGCCGATTTTTTTTGCTCTGGTAACGAGATTTGCGAGAACCCTCGAATCGTAGGCTGAACTTCCATGAAAGAAAATAAATTGTGAAAATTATGTAATCGCTTTGTAAGTGTTTCGGTTTAAAAGTTCGGTCTCCGAACGGATTATACTCGATAACCGAACTCCCGCTGTATTGATATTTGCTACACCCAATTTGTGTTGCGCTACTCGGTAAGTCACTGTTGATTTTTTTATACAAGTTTCACGTCCTGTTTTGGTCAACAGCTAAACTAATTTAAAAAAAAGCTGGGAAAAATACATTTTCTTTGTCCAGTTTTCAACGCTACCACGTAATATTTCATACAAATGATTATATCAACGCCTAACTCTGAACTATAATGAGTTGTTACTTTATCTAATTTTGCAGACAAGTTATCTTTCCAAAATTAAAATGTATTCATCCCTAGAACATTCACTGCTTCTGCTGACGAAGACATTTTTGTTATCAAGCTCATTTTCGTCTTAAAGACTCGATTAAAGTTGCTACCCTAACTCATTAAAGCTGGCAATAAAAGGGCTCTAAATGAAATAACTAAGTTATCATTATTATTAATGATGATAATAAGTTATATGATTATTGATGATTAAAATTAGTTATATCATTATCATGATTTCATTACTAGTTTTATTGATATTA
This sequence comes from Trinorchestia longiramus, assembly GCA_006783055.1. NCBI lineage: Eukaryota > Metazoa > Arthropoda > Malacostraca > Amphipoda > Talitridae > Trinorchestia > Trinorchestia longiramus. The sequence continues at coordinate 320,396 of VCRD01000034.1, read as the reverse complement.
TTATTAATAATGATAAGAGTGTTCTCATTTCGCTTTAAAAAAGTTCTTACAACGCTAGGAAGCCTCTCAAAAAGACAAAATAGTGAAGAATAAAGTAGAAAAATAAAGTATCTATGACACTCGATGAGAAGGTCAGTTGCACGGGTACATAGACTTCTCACAAGAGAAAAAAAGACTCATTAGGAGAAATAATGATTTGAATATCTCACTAAAAAACTGAATACATAACAGACTTTTTCTACAAATGTTCCTGTTTTTTTGTTGGGTGGCTACGAACTCCACTGTACAAAACCGAGGTCTGCTGACGAGGACAGACTATTAATGTACCTCCTTGAGTGGATATCAGGAGTTCTATCTCTCACCTCGTACTTTGTTCAGATTCACTGAAGAACAATCCGCTTCAATATTATATATTGAGATTCAATGAATAACCCATGAATCTGTGGGTCAATCTTGAATTTCATGCAAAAAATAAAAACAAAATGAATTAATCTGAAGTTTCAGTCGAATAAACTGAAACAAGTTTGTGCGTCATTGTTCTGAGAGAGGGATTATCGAACTCGAGCCAATTTTCCCTGAATTTCTATGAAAATAAATCAATTGCTTAAACAATAAATCTCCACATAGAATAACATAATAAGTTGTTGCAATGATTTAATAATAGACAAAAAATACTGACGCGCAAGCCCGATACAGATTACCAAATTGGAGCTCTACAGATATTTTAGTACATCCAATATCAAGAAGAAAACATAAACGTAGCAATACATGATTTTAGAAACCAGCTCCCACTTCTATCAGAAAGCAGAATAAAAATTGTTTAGCTGACCCGTGAAAATTAACTTCGAGTGAAACTCGTGCATGATAAATTACAATCGAAGCTACGCCAATGGTACCGACACCTGCCCATATAAATCACACCTGTAGCACTCATTTTACGGCCCAAAGAGGCAAAGGAAATTGTACGTTTTCAATAAGAAATATAATGATGAATATGTCCTCGCGAGAGGTAAATTTTTCTGCTGTTTTTCTATGCAAAGGCTGAAGAATAGTGCATACTAACTCCCACTGTCATGTATAGAGGGTATTGCGACGACCAAATGTTCTAATATACTCGTATATCAATAGCTCTCATTTCGATGATTTCAGTTTCATGGATTTGAAGGAATGTGTGAAATTGTTAACTTGAAAGTGAAAAGGTTCTCTGCAATAGAAATATGATCTTAACCAAGATTTTTACGAGCAGGCGATAATCCAGTCTACATTTTCAGTCGCACTAGTGATTCTTTTATATAAAGTACAAACCGATAACCCAAGATTCTGATTTGCAAAATCCTATTGTCAAATAAAGATCAAGAGATGCAATAACTCGTTATACCTGAAATATCAGATTCTAAAATTGCGGAGCTCACCTTGTTTTGGATGGTACGGTGACGCGTTGTCATTGGGGATGATGAAGATTGGGATGATGCCTGCTATGCCGATCACAATGGATGCAGTCACAGAGCAGAGCCACGGCTGCGAGTAGTGAAGCTTCCACTCGTACGGCAGGTAGAACACAATCTCTTGTACGTCCTCCCACATGTTGAACAACTGCCTTGTAGTCGCCGGGACTGCTTCAGTACTCGTCACTTACTCGATGGCGCCCTGAAACTGATGAAAAATATCAGTGACCGTAATGTAAATGTTTAGGTGATGTGCAATGGGTTAAAAATATCAGTGAAGTAGTGTAAATGTTTAGGTGATGCGCAACGGGTTAAAAATATCAGTGAAAGCAATGTAAATGTTTAGGTGATGTACAACGGCTTTAAAATATTAGTAAAAGCAATGTAAATGTCTAGGTGGTGCACAACAGCTTAAAAATATTAGTGAAAGCAATGTAAATGTTTAGGTGGTGCAGAATGGCTTAGAGAAGCCGTCAAATGTGTCAAAGAGAGAAGGATTAGACTTGACACTGATAGTATGAATGAAAGTGAGAGCGGATGAGCTGTTATGCAGCGGCACTGTGAGTAGATACGATACGCAAAAACGCATGGAAAGCACAAAAGAACATAATTAGATTGTAGGAAAATTATTTACAGAAATAAAAATCTGAAGAAACTATACAATTCGGAGCAAAAAGTTGCTTCACATCAAGAAAATCATAACAAATTATTATTGGGAGATTATATTGATTTAAATGTGAATTTACATGCGTAACGTATATGGTATTCTTTGTTTGTAACATACAGGAAATTTTTAATCGTACGTATATTATACAGTACACTCGCGCAGAGCTACATCATAAACACAACTTTGAAGGCATCATTACAGCAAACAAGGAACTCTGTGGTAGATCATGATCACTACGATACTTGGACGTTTAGCAAAACCTTAGTTTTGAATGGAACTTATGTGTAGAAGCAAACTGATTTCATTTCACGTAAATAGTAAAGCATTTTAGGGATCCTGTCTACAGAAAGTAAACTAAGAAGTTGCTCGTAAAAGGAGGAGCTTCCATGCTTTATTTAACGGAACGCGCCCAAAGGGACATCTCCGAGAAACAAACTATGACACAAATGAAGCATCATTTGTCTGATCTTCGCCTCAGGGACATAAAACGTTAATACAGAATGTAATAAATGAGAGCAATCCGACTAATACCAAGACCTCAAATAGATATGAGCAACTTATTTGGCATTTATTTAAGTTAGAAACTTCAAATATGGATACCGGATACACAAAGCCTAACAGAATAGCTTTACAGTCAGCGAACCCTCACCCAATAATAGAAGGATTTTAGATTGGAGACGGATGCCACCATGGCGCCGTCAACACCGGAAACCGTCGCGCTTTGAAACATTCGAGTATTTAAAAGTCAGATAAAAAATTAAAAAATCCCATCATGCTTGATTGTCATCAAACTTGCCGCTGTACGACTGGAGCGGCACGATTTGGATAGATAGATAGATTTGAAAGAACGGCTTCGAACTGAAATTATCGTGTAAGCCTCGTTAAATTGTTAGTGATAGATTTTCAACAGCAGATATGGCAAATGTGCATGATCTGATAGGCTGGACCGTAAGCGACGGTATCAGAGATCTTTGCAGGCAGACTGAAACATAAGAATGAAAGTATATACTGTGATCATGTCTCGAGGAGCGTTATCAATTTAAAGCCAACTATTGCGTCGTTTCGCTTTTCCCTGTTCTATAAGAAGCAAAATCATTCTGTAAAGTATGGATTCATAACAGTTTAAAAGGATACAATGTTGTAAAGCAAGATAATAGTTATTTTCCAGGAGAAACGACTTATGTGAATGCCACATGAACTCGATTTAAGTTCCAATTCTTGATGTATCAAAATGAATTGAAATACGGTCATCACGATGAATGTTCGTGCCTTGATACAGAAAATAACATCTGATGGTATGATGTGGAAACAAATTGAAAATGAAGAGCCAGATGTTCCTTTGAAACAATTGGTTCGTTAGGAAACCGTTTGGATCCTTCCTGGGTCATCATCATCTAATTACATATTCTTGCAACACAACTTTGTGAAATAAGTATGTCTATGTTCGTGAATTAGCAAGATGTGTTCTCGAATACAAAACGTGATTTTTATTCCTCATTTTATCATTGCCGAGTGGTCCAGCGTTATGCTCAGCGATAACTCGACACGTCTTCACAAATTTGCAGTCTAACGAGTGTCTGTTCAATGATGAGAACTCGCGTGGCCCCCGCACTACATTCCAGAGAGAAATCAATAGTTTTGTTACACGTAAATATTAAGCATTGTTCATACTGAACAACAAATCAAGTTACTTTCTCGATGTAAATTTTAGAAAACTAATGTGTTGAATGAAGGAAAAGACACATTGATATATAGGAACTTTAATTCGCGCACTTTTGAACTTCATATTGAAATACGGCAGACTTCCTCCAAGCGTATCGCAAGGCCACTAACTCTGACCTGATCGTCGAGGATTATAAAGCAGGAAGTGACAAGTCATATCTTAAACAGGGAGAGGCAACATAACTTCCTTTTTCCATACCTTTTTGAAAAATAAAAAAGGAAGTTATGTTGCGGCAGCTTGTAGAAGATATAATGAAGTGAGAAATGAAAGCGGAAAGAAATACACTCGCACTTAAGTCATTGCGTGAGATCGAAAAGAGGAAATAGAAAAAACGCAGCATAAACTTGACCTTAAATAAAAAGAATCACAAATTGTTCCAAAAACATTCACAGCTGTGAATTGAAATGGCACACGTATGTAAGAAGCGTACCACATTAACGGGACAGATCACAGTTGGGAACACTTTGAATGATGTAGAATATGCACTCACTAGTAGACCGACGTGAAAATTCACGTGTTTTTTAATGATTTATTTTCGATTGTTCTGCCAGTGGACGCGGGCTTTGCGAAGGAGTTTCCACATTGAAAGAGGTGCCTTTCGTATCCTCAATGCAATGCTCATGTATACCCTACCGAATTTTCTTCTAAATCCTTAAGAGCGTGACAGAAAGACGAACCAAGCAAGGAAGTAAGCAAGCAAGCAAGCAACAATCTGTGTATTATTATATAGTGGCAATTGAAAACTACTTCAACGAAACACGTTTGAGATACCCCAGAAATCGACCAATTAGGGCTACATGAAATACATATTGTTCTGAAAAAGATATCAGAAGTCCCCAAAGAGTCTCGCACTGCACGCGTCACAGACAGGCGCCACATAGACAGCGACATGGAAGCCCCAATACTCAGCAGCTGTACTAGCCTGACATCACTATGCGGGTCCTCTTTTTAGGGAGTAATACGAGTCTCTACGACCTCTATTCCCATGTTTCTCATCAAAGACGAAGATTCATCATGATAATACAACATAATTTCCTTTTTTGCCTCTCAAAAAGGTAAGAAAATAAGAAGTTATGTTGCCGCACCCTGTAATTCTAACTTTAAACTCGTTTTTGAAGATTGGTGGGCTGTACACTTACGTACCAACGCATTTCATCATTAACTTCAATTTAATTGTTAGTGTGTCTTCCCGTTGTCTCAAATCTCGTGAGACGAGAGCAAGAGGCAAATAAAAAAGAGATCAAAGGTAACAGCGCAAATATACAAACACTTTTCTCAGCCTTCAAATGGGGCAGTCGCTAACTTTTCATCACTGAAATGAATTATTCTTTGAAGTTTTGTTTATTTATAACCATTTTTATCGTGCTAACTTACATGGAGATAGCTTACAGCCTCTGGATTCGACAGTCTGAATGTTGTAAGATAATGAAATCGTTCTTCAAGTTGAGTCGTAAAAACCAAGGCAAATGGTGATTACGCATGCACTCTTAAAATTAGCTCAAAGAACTTTCTACTGTACCTATAGAGTAGTAATTTCAACGGACTATCTGAGGTCTGCAACGAGCATTCACTTCTAGCGTTCTGCATGAAATTCAGAAAAAAATTAAAGCACAGCAGTGGATCTCTTTTCTAAAAACAATTACTACTTTGTTAGATCAATGTTGCACCATCAATGTTGATAGCAATATCGGCAGCTGCTACCATCTGCTGAGGGCAATATCTGGGCCAAGAAAAGTGATCAATTCATAAATAATTAAAGAAATAAGGAAAGTCCTGTTCGACAATTATGCCCATTTGGACATCTCATTTTCTAAAGGACATCAGTTGGCGAGTCAGGAATTATAAATCCATTGGCTCCTTCCATAAGCACCTTCTGGACTAGCCAAGTATGTGTGAGAACCAGTGACGCTTGTGTAAAACAAAACTGTACAATATTTATACTTCATTTATATATCGGAAAGAGAAATTGGTAGAAAAACAATAATCATCCATAGATATTCAGCGCTTCTCTACCCGTTCAATAGACACGTAAATTGTAAGGTTAAAATGATATTTTATATTGATGCATTAAATTTTAGTCAGGGGACAAGCCATTTTTAAAACTGGACATAAGTATTTTACAAATATCCGTATCAAATCGAAAATTTTCCGCGTTTCAACAATTGTATTAACTTTTATTGTGGAAAATATGTTACAACTAGTAAATAAATTGAACTGAACTATGCAACAAACAATAAGTTACTTTAAGAGACTATATATATATCCTCAACTGATTCAGCATATTTCTATTTCTTTAGAGTTCCTTATAAAATATTTGAACTTCGATATTTATCTTGCTTCATGCGTCAACTCAAAAATTATGACGATTTTTATCGCGACTTGAGTTGGCATAAGGCCATGAATACAAATACAGTTCTCGTTGTAGCAGCTGACGTCTAAAATATTCTTGATTTATGAAACAACTGTTTTTAAAAGACGAAAAATTTCAGTCTCAGTGCGTTTCTTCTAAACGAAAAACACAATTTCCGAGAAAGTTAGAAACATCCGAGTGTTCGCAATCCTATATTGGTATTTTTATCTGGAATGTGAAGGACTTGCAGATAGTGCTTACGATCAAGAGTGTGAGATAAGTCCTATCGCAAAAGCTGACGAGTCAGAATAAAAAGATTGACATGCATTGGCTTTATCAGAGAGAAATAAATGCATAGAGTCTCCATAAAGACTTCGCATCTCACACAGGATGTCACCAACAACAAGCGTGTAACTTTCACACAGACGCACTAGACGACGTACTGACATATAAAAGTCCAAGACATACATAGGTGTATGAGAGAAAGTACGCAATCAAAATAAAGCATTCGCCCGAATGATCATCGACGAATGAGTAATTCAATAATCTTGTAGAAAGCAGTGTGATGACGTTGTATTAAGTCAGAACACGCATATTCTAGTAAATCAAGAAGCAGACAATTTAAACATGTCAGATTTTCAATGAAAAAATTAAATTTTCTTGAAAAGGTAAACTATGAAAAGGATAACTCAGCGTAAACTTAATTCGGGAAAATTAGAGCGCAGTTAACTATAATAAATGGTCGTTAATTTGGTAATTTATACTTTCTTAGCATTGATCAAGTACTTCTAAGATTATCGGATATAGAATCGAAAGTGTCATGATACCTTCGCATATTCATCTTGATTGATTTGAGACACAATCTGTTAGTTCACAGTCACACCCCAAGAATTTTGTCTGTAGGATTACAGACAATGCCGGAGTACAAGTAGTTTATGTAAAGCTAACTCATTTATTATAACAGCAAAACTATTGGTGAGGCTTGGTCACAACACCTAATTCGTCCGTAACATAACATTGAGGTATATGGCTAGATATACGGCATGGGACTTGGGTAAATAACCGAATTATCGAAGTAATTATCCGACCCAAGTACGGGCCAGAAGGTTCGTTCCTATAGCCTGATTCTATTCTAGTTTACATGAGCTTAGTTCTCTTCTCCTATATTTTTTCTTCTTGTAGTCAAAAATTGAATGTGTCCATGCTGTTATGCATATAATAAACTGATTCATTTATCAACAGATACTTTTCAATGTGGATGGAAAAAAATCTCAGCTGAGGTCATCACTCGGCCTTCAAAATAGTATAGACAAATTCACAGAGTTACAGCAAACACGATTCAAATGACTAATACAGGCCAATTCGACATATTTCAACTTTTATTGAAATGATTATTTTTCAACAACTTTTGTTGAAATAATAAATAAAAACCAAATTTCACCGCAAATTTCGTTATACAGGGTGCAGCAGCGTAACTTCCTTT
>VCRD01000034.1:294571-310206 GCA_006783055.1 Trinorchestia longiramus | reverse complement strand
TCTTAATTTCTGCCTCCCCGATCAGTGTGTTCAACACACGACTTTATTTTATTATTCGTCTAAAATGTTTTTCGTTTATGACCTCTTAAAACTACATAAAAACTTATTTTTCGATTGAGCGGCAGACAAAGTCATGGATATTAAGACGGCATTTAACAATATTTCAGGTTTACGACCTTTTTAGTACTCATTTGATTTGATCAATTTAATTTCAACAATTGTTGATTTAAGTGATTAATAATTTAAAAACCAATATTTAATAATATTAGAAACAATCTAATTCAGGTAAATTTGTTCTTGATAAAAAAGACAATCCTGATAAAAAAGATACTCAATCCTGGATATGGCTGCACTCAGGACGCTTTGTAGAAGTCTCATTTGAGTACCTCGTTTAATCCCTGAACCAAACCGCTAAAACACCTGCTATCTTTCTTCACAAGTCGTTATTTCTATTTCACATTACGACGTCTCTTGCATTATGCTTTTCCATGATGATTCAGTAATACAGTGCCTGCGATCTACATTTCCAAGATGACTCAGTAATACATGTCTCCGATCTGCATTTTCAAGATGACTCAGTAATACAGTGCCTGCGATCTACATTTCCAAGATGATTCGGTGTCTGCAGCCGAGCTAGAGCCAAATTTGTGTTATATGAGTGAGATCAAGCACAACATTGACCTCTGAATAAGACCTAAAGCACTGAACTCTGAGCAGGACACGCCCATTATAAGCGCTTGTGCAGCTGACGCGTAGTTGCTGTATAAGGACAGTAATTTGACCGAGATTGGTTACAGGTTGCATTCTCTGCTACTTGTCTACTTGTGTACTTATGAAACACGCGCTTGTCCTGACGCTCCTGCGGCCTAATAGGAAGATAAAAACACATTAACATTGAGCAAGTTTGGCTATGCCTGACAGTACAAACGTTGATATTTTGACGCAGTGAATTTTTCGACAACACAAAATGGGAAATCCTGTGTAACCACTGAAACGAGAATATGAATGGTTTTATTTAGCACAAGTTAGATATGAATTAATAGTGGTATGACATTGGGTGTAGAATATGCTGATCACATTATACTTCATGATGTTATACTTTATGAACTAATCAACTAATGCAACAAGGCTATCAGGGGACAAAGAAGTTAACACCGGTCATTATTACGTGGTACAGGATCTCATTTATCCATAGTGTATTCAAATGCACACAGACAAATTGATGTAAAATCAAAACATCATAGAATAAAATAGTCTATGATGAAGCAATATCCCATGATGAAGCAACATTCAACAATGACGCTATATTCAACAATGAGGCAATATCCAACCATGAGGTGTTGTTGAAGTGTTATTGCCAATTTTTGGTATATTCAGTTTAAATATCAGTAATTTTAGGTTGTAAGCTAAATTTAAAAATAAACGAAAAACACAGCCGCTTAAAAATCCTGAAAATATGTAATCTTAGGTGATGTACGTAAATGCATAATGAAGTTCTCCGGTAATTACGCTTCTGAAGGTAATTTGTGCTCTCAAATTAGGCGATGATAATTAAATAGTTATAATAATTGGATGTATTTATTCCCAGATTTATTGATGATACTTCTCGTAATCATCAGATACATCTATTCTCAGGTTTGAGGATAATACTTTTGATAATTACCAGATGTATCAATTCTCAAGTTTAGAGGTGATAGATAATTACCAAATATATCTATTCTTAGATTTAGAATATAATATAATATAATAGAATAAGGCAATAGAAACCAGCCGTTTGGCCCATTCTTGGGTTGCAACCCAAGTCCCATGCCGTCTAAAGTAAAGGCATCAATCATGCATGTACACCTCAATCACGTAAGCCAATTCTGCCACTTACACGTACTTCACTCAAGCACAGGCATTTCAGTCACGCACATGTATCACAATCATACATTAGCTCCAGGAGTTAAGGACACAGAATCAGTACGTTATAATACTGGGGAGGTTCTTAATACAATATTTCTCGAGACGATTTTTGAATGTATTTCCAGTGCCAGCAGAAACGATGTTTTCGGGCAGCTGGTTCCAAGTTGCGGCAATTTTAACGGAACAGAAGTTTATAGCTTGGGATGTCTTTAAGTTTTTCAGTATTCGTTTTTGGTCGTTATTTCTGGTTTGCACGTTACAGTCTTTTTCGGAAAGCCCTTCCAGGCTTTCCAGGCCGTTGAAATACTTATAGGTCTCAATGAGTTGTCCTCGGAGTCTTCTTTGCTCTAAATAGATGATTTCAAGCTGTTGAGGACGTCTGTCGTAGCTGACATTGCGGAGTTCAGGAATCATTTCCGTTTCTTCAAGTTGAATTTTCTCCATTTTATTAAAATATTTTCGTAGGGTAGAAGACCAGAATTGTACAGCACATTCCAAATGTGACCGGACTAGTGCTTTATAGATCGGTAATATTATGTTCTTTGACTTGAATTCAAAGTCCTTGCAATGAAACCAAGGATCCTGCTCGCAATGTGAAGTCTTCCTATCCACAGTTTATAAATAACATTTTCATGCAAGTTATTTCCATGCCCCAAGTTCAGGGTCCACAGAACAACTAATAATGAACAAAGGAACTCATCAGCTAAACATTTGAATTAGCAGCAAGTACAACACGTCTAACCTCAAGCAACACAAATACCGTTCGCAAAAACCGTTCAATAAAGCACCCGATCATCCAAACATTTGAACTAGCAGCAAGTATAAGAAGCCTAACCTGACCCAAGACAAGTACATTTTCTTGCTGTTATGATTACAAGACCAATTGATAAGGGTCAATGTGAGCAATCACCACGAGATACGCCTCAGAGGAATGACCCCGAACCGCTTCACGGGTACCAAGAAGTAAGTTGGCACTTTATCAGACCTGAGATTGCGAGGTTTCTGCACTCGATCTGTGATACAATAACATGTCATACTGGTACCTGGAGTGGTGATATAATTGTACTCTATCATGGTCCCGGTGCATGAACGTCTCGAGAAAAACACACGTATGACACTGAAATCAAAGTTAATAAAATGATATACACAAATGAATCTACGCAAGTTTTTAAATTCGGTGGAGGCGTGCTTGAATACAATATTTGTTTGTCATGCTGTAAATTCTCTCGAGTTCAGCTAAGAAATAACTGTTTTTCACTGAACATGAGGCAATATTCTATGATGAAGCAATATCCTATAATGAAGCAACATCCAACAATGACGCCACATTCAACAATGAGGCAATATTCAATCATGAGGTAATATAACATGAAGCAATATCTACATTGAGGCAACATAACATGACGCAATATCGACATTGAGGCACCATAACAATGTCCAATAGCCGCAATTGCTGAAGTTAACTGCAAAGCAGATGCATTGCGAACATGTCTCGTGCAAACTGTCAAATACAGAGAGCGACAACATAACTTCCTTTTTTCAAAGCAAAACGTTCTGAAAATAGGAAGTTGTGTTGCCGCACCCTGTACGTGGATAATTTCGTCTCAAAATGAAGCTGTCGTGTACACAAAAATCAGCCACCATTCACAAAATCTCACATCACACATAAATGAGAGCTCAGCGGAGCTTCTACCGTGTAGGCCGAGGGAAACTTGGTTAGCAACTTTTTTTAATACTTGACTTTAAATCAAATACCTAATAGACACATACAATTTTCATGAATGAATGTCCATTGCAATGACCTCAGGCGACCTGCATTCTGTCAACACTGACTGTGCTCTCAGCTCAATTAAAACCTTCTCGGTCTGAGTGCACAAACTCGAGCTCAAGCATCAATGTAACCTTTGTAATACTCCACTACAGAATATCTCCCTACAGCTTACTGAGAAGACAGAATATCTCACTACAGCTTACTGAGAAGACAGAATATCTCCCTACAGCTTACTGAGAAGACAGAATATCTCACTACAGCTTACTGAGAAGACAGAATATCTCACTACAGCTTACTGAGAAGACAGAAGTGCAGCTAAAGTTCAAACGGAGCAAGAGGGTAGCTAGGCAACTTAGACAAGTAAACTCAGCAGCTAAGATGATAGCATAAAGTTACTATGACAAAATTCAATCAAAAGTGTTAGTACCTACCGTATTTGACGGCATTTAAGACGCAAAGACGAAGACGACATATAAGACGAAGTACTGAGCGTAAGTTAGGTTAGTGAGCGTCAGAGAGAAGATTAGCCTGGGCCTACGGTAGGTCTCAAACTTTACCAACGACGTTTAAGACGCAGGGCGATTTTTTGAGCAAAAATTCTGGAAAAGTGCGTCATACATATATGCAGTCAAATACGGTACATTGTACTAGAACCTGCCATGTACTAAAATCCACGCCTCTACAGTAGCCCAAAAATTTACAGCTACCAGTATTTGTCACTAGATGGATGCAATAGGTAATAAACCCGTCGGTGTACTTATGAGCTACTGAAAGTGTTAGCTACCTAACTGAAAGTAAATCTATACAGATTTCTCCCTCCTGATGCATTACCCTCGTACTGTAACAGTACTCCCTGCTGAACTGTGTGACCAGGGAAAATTCATCACAGCAGCTCCGAAAAGAGCAGGTGGTTACGTGTACATTTCAGTTTTCATTTGTGAGACAAAGGTCTAGTTCAGTGCGAGGCTTCAGTTCTTGTGTCGCAAAGCTTCGCGTGCAGATGAGCCCCACTGCACACGCCTCTCTGACATCATTTCAAACAATGCGTCTTGGATGCGTACATCAATCCAACACGTATACTCGAGCACAATGAAACACAAACCTTGAATGAGGATGTTGTTCTCAATTTGTTAAGTTCCAGGCTTGACGAGCAGTTTTCTTTGTACCTCTGATGAACTAATACTGCCCCAGGGACGCTGAAGAGATGATACAAGATTTTCAACTTTTCATGCGGTAACACATCTTTGAAATTTGGAAGATAATTCCCATTAACATAAGGCTACTTGGCACGAGTTCAGACAAAAGGATTTAATACTCAAAAATTAAACTTTGAAACGTGTAGCCGCAAATCTGAAACGCAATAACGTACTTCCTAGTAAATTAAGAACATAGGAATACTGCATGGATTAAAATTAAAAACTACATTCATAATTATTACAATCTAACATTATTAGACCACAAATTTACTCTCTTGGGTCAGTCAACCTTGCAATTAAAGCAATTGGACTTTTCCGTCCATTAAAATATTGCTTCATTAGTCATACGGTTACGATAAGATTCGCACAGCCATTGCCTGTGCTTTTGCCTGACATTAATTAATAACTTGTGTAACAACACTACACTGAAAGTTAGAGTGTGAAAACACGGCTGGAGTCCAAACATAAGCACGTCGGTCGCCAGTTTATTACATGACACATTTGTGTACTCCAACTAGTGCGACAACCGCACAAAATTTAAAAGCTTAGATTACCTGACGGTAAAATCTAAGATTTTCGATCAGGTTATACGCGGTCAAGTTATTCATTGTATCAAGCGTTCTTTTTCTCGAGAAGATAGCTGCGCTATTACAGATAACCTTGCTATTCTGTGTCATTACTGTGTTTTAAAGCAATATTGTGAATCATTACTGTGCTTCCAAGCAATACTGTGAATAATTACTAAGTTTCAGAGCAATATTGTTTCATTACTGTGTTTCAAAGCAATATTGTGCGCCATTCCTGTGCGTTAAAAAAACCAAATGGTGCATCAATACTGTGTTTCAGAACAATATTGTGCTCCATTACTTTGCGTTAAAAAAACAATTTCCTTTGTATTGTGCGTAATTACTGCGTCCAAAGGCATTTCTGATACGACGCTTTTGCACTGCTCATCTTCTGACAGTTCCGTAGTATCGTTAAGCTTAAAGCTAACGAGAAATTTTTCATGTAAAAAATGAAGTTCACAAATCAGCAAGTCAGGTTCAAGGAGTCAGCGGTCAGCGGTCAGCGTTGTCTAGGACCTGAAAGCGTAAACTTCAAGAACGTCACAACTCCGCGTCATTGACTCTTGTGCACCCCAGCAATCCTTCCATCCCAATGTGTACAGAACATCCTATTGAACGTGTGAACCAGGTCTTACCTTTACGCAACACAGCTGTGCTTCCCATAGACCTGCCACGTTGTAAACTAATATTTACTATTCTATCAAAACTGAAATGTAAGCTACAGTTCAAATACGTAGACTGGATGTATAATACTTCAGTGTGTGGTAGATGGAGTTCACGCTGTGGACATTTACAATTAGAAATAAGTAAACGGTCATAAATGTAAGTGTATAAACACCATAGGACACAGTAAAAGTTTTCACTGGAAAAAGAGACAGCGTCACGAAGGATGAAAAAAAGAGAAAAGAAGCGTTCGTTCACAGGGGAGAAAGTTCTAGCTTCTTGCCTCTTTATTCTGCAATCAAACGGTCATCCAACTTCAAATTATTGCACTAAAGGTTTGTAAACTACAAGTGCTCCTCTGTGTCTCGATATGCAGTTCCTCGAATGTCTATATCATTCTGTGCATTTATTTATTAAAGAAAAAAGTGTTTGACACGGTTTTTTCTAAAAAATTTATATATTTCCCCCAAGAACTGTCTTATGACAATCAAGTGCAGTGCCAGTCACTGTTCAAAATCATTCCATTACCGAGTCAAATAAGCACAAAAATTTATGCCAGATAATGTAAAAAACATCAGGAAAGTTTTGGCTGTAACACAAAATTTTAATGATTTTTAGACTCATGACACCCAATTCTATATGGACTCAAGAAAAAGATAATGCATGAGTGAATTGAACTCATAAGTGATGCCACATCATCGGAGTGAATGTACGTCCGTTAATATACCGGAGACCTCAAACGGACCAGCTGTTTTTGCTGTCACCCTCGCCTGCACTCTAACACGACCACGGCCAGCAACGTGGCCAGTTTCCACTGAGCAGGTTAAGTAACTTAGCATTACAACCAGAAATTAATATCAAAATAGCTATGATTCTTAAGTTATGTTACTGTAGATAAACTACAGTTCATCCTCAAATAAGCACTGACACCAATTTCTTGGAGAGCTTGGCAGGCAAGTCGAAGAGGAACTCTCACTTAGCCATCCCCACAAAAGCACTAACTCGTGATTTCACAAACCTTCTTGTGGAGATGCACGAAGATGCTTTTCATGAAGTTGAAAATCAATAATTTATCAAACTAAACCACATAGACCGTCTCAGTTGATTGAAAGAGTATAAAAGGCACGGAAAACTATTATTCACAGAGAATGATCGCCGGCATTGCAGCACGCGTCCTACCCCGGCAAAGTATCTTACTGTTGTGAGCAAAGGATTGCTACACAGCTACAGAACGAGTGCTTGTGGTCCGCGAGGCTGCGGCTACGATCGTTGATGCAGCAACAGGGTTCGGTTTGTTGTGGCGTCAAATCAAGGCCGTCCTTTTATGTGCTGGTCATGGCTCCAATTTTAACACTGACCTTAAAATTGTGCAAACCCTAATGTAACAAGTGAGAAATATGACTCTTTATAGTGCAGGAAATTTGTGAAGAACTATGTAGTAGAATCTGAACGTTCTTTCGGTTAGCAGAGTATTTGAGGCTGTAACTGAGTTACATCACGTTAGAGACCCGTCACTGCGACTCTGACCTTTATCTCTGTATGACGTCGATTATAAATCGTCAATCATGTGAAACTCTTTAACTGCTCCATGAGCACACGTCTTCAGCCAATAATGCATAATTATCACAACATACAATCAACATAACAACCTTTTTCAACTGTACACATAAAAAAGAAAGTTCAATTCTAATGAAGTTGTAAATAAAATGATAATATTTATTAGTTTTTAATCACATGAATATTAGAATCATTCATTCTTAATGAAGTATTGAGTAAATATAGTATTTCATTTATCTGGTACAATTGATATGATCATGTGAACCAAATTACATGTATCAAAGCTTGAAATTGAACAAATTTGTAACATTCACACGTGAGATTTTTCGAAGACACATAATAAAACTAGAGTTCGCATAACAGCGCGACACTTTGAAAATAATATCATGATTTCAAATCAAACGTCGACGACGCAAAACTACACGAAAAATTTGGGCACACAACGTGTATTGTAAAGCTTTGAATCACTTAGGTATCATTAAAAATTTAACAGTATTGTTGCAAAAAAATATGTTACCAAATGTGGAGTAAATAAATGAAATATACATACACACTTACCCCATATACGTATTGAATTGATTGTAATACGATGGTAATAGTAAGAAATAACGAAAAACCTGTCTGTCATGTATTGAAAAACTGAATTTTTGCGATAAAAAAAGTAAAATTAGTTATGCATTAGTCCTACGACTTAATCATTATAACTTAAGGTCACTAGTTGAACTGTTCTTATTCTGAGGAGTTGACAACCTTTATTACTGTCAATCAACGCACTCTGTTTGACCTTACAATATACTGGGAAGTATTTTAATAATATCAACTCTGGTTCTACGCCAACAGTGAGTAGTTTATTTAATTGCACATCCATCGTTTTATTTTACTTATTTTAATATCCATTCATTGCTCATTTTCATCTAATAATGAGTGAAGAAGGTCGTTCTTCATGTCTGAGGGCTAGGTTAAGCCGGAGCTCAATAAATGGCACCTGTTGTAATTTGGTGTTTAGAGAGTATCTCTTGTTTAGGAGCCCCATTTTGTACAAGTACCCATATTTAGGTGTCCCTTTTTTGAAAGTTGTACTATGTTTGAACCACTGAAAAATCATAGAGACTGTTTGTAAACGCATTGCTGACAGGAGATTCTAATTCAAATCTATAATAAATAACTTAATAGCTTGATTCCATGAACTCGTAGAATAGAATAAAGCAATAAGAACGAGCCGTCTAATCCATTCATGGCTTGCTACCCAAATCCTATGCCGTGCTGCCCAGGTCTCATACCATGAAAAATATGTTTGCTACAGTACTTGAAAGTAAAAGTTAAAATGTTATAAGTGTGTCCTTTTGTGTATAGTAAGCTAACAATTATATAACGTTTTGAGAAAAACGATCAAACTACAATGTCGTAGATATGCATAACATTTCATAACACATTTGTCTCTGTAGCCGCGAATGTCAATATTTTCTGCATATCAATAGCAAGAAAATTTCTAAGTAGAGTTAAAGAGAGTGGACCAGGAGCATCGCATTCTAGGAACTACATATCGAGACATAGAGGAATACTTGTAGTTTACAAACCTTTAGTGCAATAATTTGAAGTTGGATCACTGTTTGATTGCAGAATAAAGAGGCAAGAAGCTAGAACTTTCTCCCCTGTGAACGAACGATTCCTTTCTCTTTTTTTCCTACGTGACGCTGTCTCTTTTTCCAGTAAAAACTTACAGTGTGTCCTATGGTGTTTATACACGTACATTTATGACCGTTTACTTATTTCTAATTGTAAATGTCCACAGCGTGAATTTCATCTACAACACACTGAAGCACATCCAGTCTATTTGAGCTGTAGCTTACATTTCAGTTTTGATAGAATAGTAAATATTAGTTTACAACGTGGCAGGTCTATGGGAAGCACAGCTGTGTTGCGTAAAGGTAAGACCTGGTTCACACGTTCAATAGGATGTTCTGTACACATTGGGATGGAAGGATTGCTGGGGTGCACAAGAGTCAATGACGCGGAGTTGTGACGTTCTTGAAGTTTACGCTTTCAGGTCCTAGACAACGCTGACCGCTGACTCCTTGAACCTGACTTGCTGATTTGTAAACTTCATTTTTTACGTGAAAATTTTCTCGTTATCATTAAACGGAACTCTCAGAAAATGAACTATGCAAAAGAGTTATATCACAAATGCTTTTACATAGAAGCAAATAAATGTGACACAAAGTTATTGAAAAACAAATAAAGTGAACAATACAGTTGGGTTTTTGTTCTCCATTTGCAATACTTTATTTATTTTGTGCTGGCTCGAATGAAATATTCCATCATAATTACGTGCATAGTCTTTAAACTAACACATTAATTCGCTGTTCATTGACGCTTGAGTGATTCTGAAGAATACGAACAAGAATTACACCACACATGTTTGCATTTCAAATGTTTGGCTGGTCAAGTCTAGTGTTGAACGTTGGTTACAAAGGATACATGTCTTGCATAAGCTTACGCTTCTTATCCATGTTGCTATGTATATAGACTGCTATTTCCGCTTCGCTGATACAGAGTTCATTATTGCTTGTTCTGTGAACGCTAAATTTGTGTAAATAGAAACAACTTATATGAAAAGAGTTCTTGGTAAACTGTAGCCATGAAGACTTTACCCTGCCTTGTTGAATGTAGTATTTTTATTATGGTAAATACACGTTAGTTTTATGCACACTAAATATCTGTTTCCTTCAAGATTAACTTTACTGGAACAGGCACTCCTTTTATCCGATTTGAATAGAAATTGTTAAAAATTACTTAGTAGAAATAACGTTGAACAGCCGGATTTATTTTTTATTATTGTACTAGTAGGCCCGTTGCAAATAAAATTCACCTTTATTTTAATGAATTCCCGGAACACTATTACGATGGAATATTGATGTTAAAGAAGTTTCCATATCAATAGGGGAAAAATGCTAATAACGAAAAAACTAATTGTATAGCAATTCTGCGTCTTTGGTATCCAGAATTTAATTCTAACAACACATACACTGAAAATATGAGAAATACTTTGTTTAAAAAGTGACATTTTAGGTATTCAAATATGTGTCCAATAATTAAATTTGTTGGATCCCAAATTTATAAAAGGTGAATTGTTCCCTATCTTTCTCATTGTGCATGATACCGAGCACACACACAAACAAATATGTATACATATGTATATGCAACTACTTTTATGACATAAGGTTGTTTTAATACTGGCACTGAATTTTAATTTAGTTTTCTTTAACTATTTCAAGATTCGTCAGTAATTTTAAATCGAATGTATTAAATTACAAGCTTAAATTTAATGTAATGTATTTTGTATTATTTCACTTGACTCACAGGGCGAAATTTGTGGGCTCTGGAGTTTATTAAATGCAACATAACTTTGTGCAGGTACAACGTTATATTTGTATGAGAACTGAGTTGGACGGCCGGCACAGAGAGGACTGTGAACTCCTTCCCACTCTAATAACAGGACTGTGAACACCTTCCAACTCTAACAACAGGACTGTGAACTCCCTCCTACTCTAACAACAGGACTATGAACAGTGCTAGGCTTTTCACTCAATTAAAACTAAATTAAGAATTCATTCATCACGCGGAAAACTGATAAGGTTCACAGAATAAATAATAAAAGTCTTCACGCAGGTTCTTCAACCTGACAAGCCGTATATTTCTCTGGGGATGGACTTCAGGATGTTGTCGTATGACAATATAAGTGCCCTGATATTAGGTGGAAATTATGTTGAAACATTAAATAAGGTCAAATCCTTCATCTATAAATACAAGAATTTGATTAATTAGTCTTTGTTTTTTACCAAAAGAGAAATTACTGGAAAAAAACATTCCTTGTGTTCTACGTATGCATCAGTTAGAGCCGGCTTGGTGTTCAGCAGTCGTTCAACTGGATAAGAATTTACGTTTCATTGTATAAGCGTTCGGTTTTTCTAGTATTATAATGATTACAATCCTTATTGTTATGATCATAAATTTATCATAATCTCTTTTGTTAGACAGGATTTATGGACTCAACGAAACACCATCATTGGAGCCCTTACAATTATTCAGGGGTTCCAAACCTGGGGTGCGAGACGATATTCCAGGGGGTCCCAGAAAAGTTCAGATAAATAATGGGATATTGGCTATATGTTTGCATTTTTTATTGCAATGGACTAACTTTGTTTTAATTTTAGAGTTAAGTATCGTTATTCAGTGGCCGTCAGATATATAGCTGAAAAGATTCAATCCTACCATACATTTAAGGCGTTCAGTAGTTCCTAAAGTTTAGGACCTAAACTGAACATGTTTGTTACCGGGAAGAAAACAAGTTCATACGTCAGCTGTTCCTCACTGCCGGGCAATTTTTGTCGTTGTATATGAAAAAAGTGGAATTTTTCAAGCATTTGAGAACTAGTCCTTGTGGTATTTAGTACTATGATATTTTTTACGACTTAGTTATTTGTTTTATTTCAAGTAAAAGATTAATTTTCTGAGGTTTATTCCCATGTTAATTTATCATCTGTTTCAGGGCTACATTTGTGGTTTTCTTTAGATATTATATTAAAGAATAAAGTAATAATTTTTTTGATAAAATATTCGGAATTCGCATAATTTGTCCTTGAGGAAAATATAAATTTCAGGAGGTGCGAGGTTCGAATGAAATTTCTTTAGGGGTGTGGGGGTGAAAAAAAAAGGTTGGGAACCCCTGTCTTAGATAGATGAAGCAGCGTCAACAAAAGACTTAATGCTCAACCCTTGGTCCCATTACAACTGTGTACAGTTTCCCGAGTATTGGCTTGTGAGCTATATAGAGGCTATCATCTTCACTCAATCAAAATGTCAAATGCATTTTTTCTGCATTTGACTTATTGACTGAGTGAAGATGAGCATTCATTCCTGTGCTCATCAAGCAATAGTTTTTTTGATTTTTGCAGCAAACTTTGAGATTTTTTACCACTAAACTAAGCCTTGGATTTCAGACACCAGTTAATCATCTGAAAATATTTTGCTGCAGCCCAGAAGTTAAGCAGTTCCAAGAATTTTTCAAAATTTCACTCTCAATTTTATGACGAGAGTAATCTTGGACTGGTTTCTGACAATGACTTATGTTTAGATTTTGGTCATGGCGAATCCATAACTTTGTCATTTGTAACAAATTTGTAACAAAATATTTGTAACACATATGAATCTACGTTCATAATTTTTTGTCAGATGGTTGTGTTTTATGTCAGAGAATAATTATTTTTGTGACTGAGAATAAACTTTGGCTTCTAAAGTCATGACTGAGAGTATTAAGTTTCCATGTTGAGGATTTCGTAAGAAATTTTCAGACATTTTTTGTGCCACTTCGTAGTATTTTTAAATTCAGAGTTATAAAACTTACAAGTACAATATAATTACGTTTTACTTATTTCCGCTCGTTATTGGTTACATTTATATATTTTTCAGTGAATGTTGTCCTTTTACTGAGAGTAACTCTGACAGTGTCTTTTCTTGTTTTTTGAATAATTAAATTAACACGCATGGTTTCTATAATGCTTGTTTCTGTGAAGAAACAAATAATTGATAGCGGGAAATATATTATTTTGCTTAGAATGAAGTAGCAATATCACTACGTCAAAATTACGTCCGGTTTGCTGCTTGAATCTCAGTGTTTATTTTCAATTAATAATTTATGAAGATATTTAAGCAAAATTTTGAAGCGATGTACTTTTGAGTTCATTTCACATACATATTCCGAGTGAGATTTTGGATATATCATTTTTTGATATATTTTGAATAAATCAAAATTAAGAAAAAAAGATTGATAAACCATTTGTTGTATATGTCGAAGATGTGACAGAAATTACATAGATATTTTAAGGCAATGTGTCATTATTAGCGACATGATTAATGGTCGAAGTATATGTGGTCATGGCCGGGCAGTTCTGGAATCCAACTAAAATAGCACTACAATTTTGTTATGGAGGAACTAGGTAACCTAAGAAAATTCCAGTAGATCCACATACTCTTGTGTTCACGTACTCCAAACGCCGTTGATTAAACTGAAATTGAATCATGAAAAAATCTTCAACTCAAGGATTATAAACATGTAATGAAACTTGTAAGAAATTTAAATTCGTAAGATTCTTATGAAAATAAATAAAAATATCCGGTGTACATAGGATTTAATTCGAAGAATCCGATAATTTTTAAAGATAGTATGGACGAAGGTGAGTCTGTCCTGGACGTGACAAGCTTTCTAGTAGCTACTTTCGAACTCTATCATCCAGCTCCGCTCTCACAACGTACAACTCTAAAATCTACAGTATATGACAAAGAAAATAAAATGAAAATAGAAGCACAGGAAAAAACTTAAAATACGCACATGTGAAAAAAGTGAGGAATGCATAATTTGGAATTTTTGCCCCTAAAGAGAGATTTTTATGAAGCAGTATCAAAGTTCTAAATGATCTGTGCATTTGTCAAATTAACTCCCGAACTATAGAAATAGCGAACAAGTTGTACTGGGAAATAGATATTTGACATTAAATTTTATACGCTTTCTTAGATGCTCATGGAGCAGTTTATTTGTACGTGATTCTAGTAATCACACTTTTTTGGTCACCTTCAACTGACCTAAAAACTGCTACCTATAAGTTAAATCATAATAAAATCGAAACAGCACAAAGTACTGTAGTTTTCTTCACGTAAATTTAGTTTCGTCATTGTGCAACCTAATGAAACAGAAATTTTAATGTTGCTTGTAACAAACACACATAAAATGACGAAATAATTTCAAGACGCTGACAATTCTAAAAGCTGACCTAAAACGTTACAAACTTTTATTATATCAACAGTGCTATCGCAGAAGTTCTTTGCTGTGAACACTCGAACCTGAGGGTGAATAAACGGAATGTTGTTTGATCTACATGACTTGAACCCTAGCAAAAATTACAAAAAACGAGATAGTCAACGAAATGGTGATCAAAGTTACTGATAGTAGAATGCGATAGTAACAAAAATAGTGCTCATGATATGATGGAATTCTATTAACTATAAAAAAAATATTTAGAACGATGCTGGGCTGTTCTTGACGCAATCTTAGATGAATTTTACTGCTAAGGGCATTGACAGTGCTTCAATTTTATCACTTTTCGTTAGTAAATTGCAGACGAAATGGCATACAGAGAAGCAACCGATGATGATGTCCCATCTAAAGCCGTGATGGACCGCTTGTTTCTTTAATATTTACCCCGCCATTTGCTATCGACATTTCTGGATTCACGTTCCATTCCACTCTCATAGGCTGTCGTAAGAAAACACGCAGCTCCTCTTATAGAGTCAAGTGATGGTTGCTTTCTTACAAACTGCGAAATCTACTACCTACGTGTAATATACTGTATGCACTGTGCTAACTTATGTCGATTTTGTTTGTAAGATCGACGGCTCCTAAGCTAACATGTGAAATAAGGCAATTTCGTAAGAATCTAGGCAAGAATTTTTTTTGCTTAGCAACGTACATGAGCTGTAGGTAATAGAATATGAGATTGCAACATGAACCATTTGCATCGAGACAGGTTACAGCCCGAGGCCTCAACCCCTGTTCACGCCTCTTTAATTCACTACTGGGTATCAGAGGCCTGAACGATATTATGGAATTTTAAAATTAT
Organism: Trinorchestia longiramus; assembly: GCA_006783055.1. Lineage (NCBI taxonomy): Eukaryota > Metazoa > Arthropoda > Malacostraca > Amphipoda > Talitridae > Trinorchestia > Trinorchestia longiramus. The sequence continues at coordinate 294,875 of VCRD01000034.1, read as the reverse complement.
ACAGTGTCATTTACTCGTGTTAATAAAACTGACTAAGAGCCAAACCGCAAACTAATGCATAAGTCGAAAATGAAACAATTATACACGTTAATTTATTTAGAACAGAGAACACTACCTAGTAAAAAATTAAATTGATCGCTCTCTCCACATTATCTGCATAACTATCATTGAGCTATATTCTAGCTTACAAACATACTAACTACAAATTGTAAATGCGGAAAAACCATCGGAATCGGAATTAGAAGTTATGTATGTACAAAACTATGATATCAATAATCATTTTCAATGTCAAGTTGCACGGAAA
>VCRD01000034.1:241721-292922 GCA_006783055.1 Trinorchestia longiramus | reverse complement strand
AGATTGCAACATGAACCATTTGCATCGAGACAGGTTACAGCCCGAGGCCTCAACCCCTGTTCACGCCTCTTTAATTCACTACTGGGTATCAGAGGCCTGAACGATATTATGGAATTTTAAAATTATACAGTGTCATTTACTCGTGTTAATAAAACTGACTAAGAGCCTAACCACAAATTAATGCATAAGTCGAAAATGAAACAATTATACACGTTAATTTATTTAGAACAGAGAACACTACCTAGTAAAAAATGAAATTGATCGCTCTATCCACATTATTTGCATAACTATCATTGAGCTATATTCTAGCTTACAAACATACCAACTGCAAATTGTAAATGCGGAAAAACCATCGGAATCGGAATTAGAAGTTATGTATGTACTAAACTATGATATCAATAATCATTTTCAATGTCAAGTTGCACCGAAAATGCGATAATAATCGGTCCAGGGTAAATATCAGAAATGAAAAAACCAACAACTATGTAAAGAATTTGTAATTAACTTTATTTTTCATGTTTTCTAGAACCTCACTCTATCTAATTTCACCTTGTTTTAGTACACGTCTGTGTCGTAACTGTAGAGGAACCTTGACTAACGAGTGTCCCAGCTTTCGAGTATTTTGAAATACCAGCGGGTTTTCAGACAATATTCCATACAAATAAACATTCTTTTTATTGTTCTCTATCTATGCTTCTCCGTGTCGCATGTACGTGATCAATTCGAGCGGTATTCAGTTATTTTTATAAATTCTCATGAAGGAGAATTGTAAGTTTTCTTTCAAAGCTATAATTTTGTAACATTGATATGTTAAAAAGAATTCTTGTGTCATTTATACGTCGAGCGGGAGTGGACAAACTCGTTTATATATTTTTCGGATATTCTCTGGAATTTGCCCCCATTTCCTTTTCAGTACCAATATTTCTACCTTTTTTGACAGATTTTCTGGCCACTTCTATCTCTATACTATCTATATGTTCGTTTCTTGTTTCCCATAATACTCAGTAATTAACCCATACTCAAATTGCAATACTCAATATACAACCCATACTCAAATTAGTCTAAAACCTGGAATCGGAGAAATTTTTCGTTTTTGTTCAAAAATCTAAACTCACAACTCAAACTCACATTGGTACTGACATGACTTCAATAAGGTCGTGTCATACTATTAATAAGTACCTCACACTCCCATTTTGGAGCCACACAGGGGTCATAATAGAGTGAGGTAGTTAGGTTAGGTGGCGAGTTAGGGGCAAGACGCGGTGCAGCAGCTCTGTCAGCGAGCTGCTAGCGCATCTGGCAAGCAGTGTATCTTGCGCTCGTGCCCTGCCAACAATCTCTGCGATACACTCAACCAAATCGTCCCGACGATAGAGTTTAAGCTACGTGAACAATTTCTTTTTATGAAGATTTACTTGTTTTTTTCTGTTTCAAGAACGAGGTAGTGGTTTCATTCGGTGACGTTTAAGTTTCATTCAGTTGCTTGTCTGTCGGGACTTCTTCACCCGTATAATAGGTGGGAGAAAAACTATGCAACGAGGACGCAATACGATTAAGAACTGAAATGCTGACTGCTTTTTATGCATCATTGTATTCCTTGAAAAAGACTCATTGCAGCCTCCAATTACTGCACCATCCTTTAGATTTGAGACAACCGTCTTTGATCTCATCACTCATCTCAGTTATTGTGCATGACTAAAATCTGAACAGGAAGAAAGCTAAAATTAAATAGTGACAGATCTTAGTGCCAACGGTGACAGTGAAGTCAGTGCAACAAAATTCTCGTCTCGTCGGTACTTAGGAGCTGTGTAGTAAATACTTCAGAATTTTATATTCCCATCCGTTCAACATATTTAAATCAGGCATGATGAAGCTGCCCACTTTCTCACAATGGAAATCTTCAAAAGGATTCTATGTATTGTTTCGTCCTGTTGACAACGCTAAACCTTCTACCACCCTCAGTTTAGGAACATTTATTTTAACGAACAGAAATTGTCAGTAGCATTGTTGCCCCGAATCTTGTGTATTTTATCACCATACTTCAGACACTGAGAACGCCCGCTCTTTCTTGTGAGTGGTTCTTCTTGCATAACAAGTTGCACGTTTTTGGACGTGTTGAAGGTTAATTGAAGAAGCTTCTTTAAGATGCTGAAATATCAGAAGCCAAAACTATCATTCAGCATTAAACAAATGTTACTTGTGGAAAATATAAGGAGGGAAAATTTGAGATCATCATTTAACGTCTGGATGATGAAAATTGCCCACGTGTTATTAATCCTGCCTTGTGTACACAATTTTCATGGTACAATCGTTACCATACTCCGTAACACCTTCTACAAACACATTACTTTTAATCTTCTCTGGTTAACTTCAAAATCTGTTCAGCCTTCGACTTCCTGGAATTTGAATTATTGCTTCTTTCTATAAAAATTGTTTGATATGATGTCTTTTTTAGAGCTCAACGGAGTGAAACTAAATACCTGAAAAAGAGATAATATTAGACAGCTTGGTTCACCTGCAAATTTCTATTCGTCCAACTTGACAGCATTTTTGTTATTGTGGCTCATATCATAGGGTACTCGTATTGTGATTGAACTGTGCTGATATGCGTTGAATTTAGATAACGACCATCCGATCTCAGATGGATGTCAATAATTTCAATTATAACAACGCGACATCCGAGAATATTTCATAGCTGTACAACTCTACCCAATATAATTCCTCAAAGTAAAGTATTTAAAACACTGGTATATATAGATTAATACCTACATATAAGTGTAGTTATTAATTTAGCTGCAAATAAATATAGTTATTCATTTTCACTCCTATGCCATCACTACTTCTACCATTCTATCGCTCAAGTGCCGCTTGTTCAGAATTCTATGCATCTCGTTTCATCTTTGCATGTATCTGGTGGTAGATTTTGATTCTTAAAGCATTAAGAAAAAGTTATCTATCAGTCAGAAAAAGTAAATAGTATAATAAAAACATTTGTTGGATCACAGGACAGAGTTCTGATTCTTTAGAGGTGAATAAATTTTGAAAACTGTTCAGCTGTAACTTTAGGACAGTTACAGTAGTTATCCTTATTTGCTGTAGCTATACATACTTTGTGTATGATGGGAGCTACTTTCGATTTTTAATTAATTCTTCCTATGTTTCTTCATCAAATTGCATGTAGTTTGTTGTTTTGACGGCAATAATTGCCGTCAACAACAAACTACATCCAATTTAATCATCCATTTACAGAAGAGCAACAATTATTGTTGCTCTTCTGTAAATGGATGATTAAATTTTATGCTTAAATATTTATAAAAACACATAAAAAATTAATATTTCTTCACCGAATAAAAATTACGTCTGAAGAATAGAATAGAATCGAGTAGAATGAGACAATAAAAACGATCTATTAGGAACATTCTTGGGTTGTTACCAAATTCCCAAGAAGTCTAAAGTGAAGGCATCAATCACGCACGTACACCTCAATCACGTAAGTCATTTCAGTTACGTACACGCACTTCACTCAGGACTAGCATTCCAGTTTTAAAATTGTAACGCAATCATTATACGGGCCCCTGGAATTAGGGACATTGAATCAGTACGGTATATTACTGGGGAGTTCCAAATCCAATATTTGTAGAGAAGATTTTTGAATGTGTTCACAGTGCTAGAAGAAACGATGTTTTCGAGTAGCTGCTTTCAGGTTTTGGTAATTACAACTGGAACGAAATTTAGAGTTCGGGATGTATTGCATACGAGAATGTATCATACATTATAACATAGAGAAATAATTGGGTATCTTAATAGAGTATTTTTATTGAAAGATAACCGGAGATGAAGTAGTAACGCTTGTATCTACAAATGCCATTTCGTATAACCTCAACACTCTTTTTTTTCCTTTTCCCCACAGTAGTTTTGCCAATGTTACATGACAATCTTTGGGAGGACACGCTTGTTCATGGATATTTAACTTTCAGAATAAGAACCCATTTCACAAAATTCCTTCTGCGTAATTTGTGACTCCAAAATATCTTTAATTCTCTCTATTTACAGCGTTGAGATCAGGGTGTACGTGAAAGGATCAGCTCGGTTTACGATGTCCCCAACCGTCGGACACAACGCTAATGAGTGAGCTCTGAGGTAGACGGTCAGCAGGGGTGCATGCATGTATATTTGTACACAGCACAGGTGCGCTTTAACTCACCCAGAGTTCGTTAAATATGAGTCAATTTTTGCCTCGTCCTAGGAATATATGCACACATTCGGAAAGATGAAGGGCTAATTTATCCGTGCCAGCTGCGTGAATATTGGCTCAATAGCACACTCCTTCAAATGGTAGGTCAGAAGAGATCAGCACGATCACCAGTTAGGAATTTCAACGTTATTTTTTCAGGAGAATTCACATCAAAATAGAAAAGGCACCGTGTTATGATATAGTTCATTCTTACAAGTGAAACTCGTTACATAACTTCGAGAAATGATAAGACCATGGAAGTCGAGATCATGGAAATCGTTGATAAATTTCAAACATTAAAAAATGCTCCATCAGTTTCAAGTACTAACCTCTTTATTTAACCTAAGCAATTGATAAACTGCATGGATGCACTCTAGTAATATAACAAACAGTTTCAATTAGAAAATGTAATTGGAGCCATATTGCACCGCAGCACCTCATTACTGACAGTAACCCGTACTCACGGTGCTGTTGGGTCTTATGAGTTACAACAATTACTCAAAAGTATAAAAGTATAAAAAATCCAGAGATAGGATCGAGCAAAATTTTTTGCCCTGATGACTGAAAACTGGCTAAAATAACATAAGGGAGAAGTTTTCAAAACTTGTCCGTAACGTAGACTTTCAACAGTGACTAGAATAAGGTCGTTCGTTTGCGGCACACGCAAAGAGAGTAAGAGGCTTTAAGTTGGACGGTTTTATCGTATTAGCGATAGTAATTGGTGCTATATTGCACTGTATTACCTCATTAGTGATTGCAGGTGTGTTTTTATTGCACTTCTACACCTCATTAGTGGTGGTAATTAGTTTATAGCGCCAGGTTTTTTCTCATTAGCGCTGATTCATGTTGTATTTCTTGCTACATTTGTGTCATTCATGACACCTTCATTATCAGATCGTTCGAAGTACTTACAAGCCGAGAGAATTAAAAATATTATGTAGTAAAATTATCAATAATTCATATTTGTTAGCGTCGATAATTTGCAAGTATTGAGATGACTTACATGGAATCGATTGCTTGATATATAACTAATATTCGTGGTACTAAAATACTAGGTATGATGGTTGTCACTCAGCCCCTTGTTTCAGCAGCGCATACGCGAACAACAGAAAATTTATTTATATAATATAGAGCTTGCCATCAGAGACGTTGAACTGAAAAGTTTAGATACATCTTATTGACCTAGTAAAATCAGAACACTCTTATTTGTTATGCATGAGAGAAACGCTAAATAATTAATATTCATAAACGAACTTGTTTGCCAGTTGTTAATCTAAAATTTTTGTGTGAAGATGTGTTTTAGCAGCTGTGCACGTCCATTACGTGTAGAATTAAATATGAGTTTTGTACGTGTTGGAGATTTTGTGCAATGAAGTTATCATTTGAATCCCAACATTTTTTAGCCCAGCAATTAGAAGAAACGTTTATTCATAATTTTCTTTGCGGAAATGCACAGGACGAGCATTATCATGATATTTTTATTACATACAAGAAACGGTTTTACGTTTGACTTCAGTTCTCGAGCTAAGTTGTTGCTTGTATAACATTCAAAAATGAGTAAATACTATCAATGACAATTAAAAAGTTGAAATGTGACAGTGTGAAATGAAGGCACTAAATACGCTAATTTTATATCAAGAAGCCCTTTTTGCTATCAAAACTCTTAATTCGCTGACTACCTACTTCTCATGACCATGAATTTCAAATCAATAAATATGATTAATAATTCTAATACAAACGTAAAGCCATACTTCTTACTGTGCATAAATAATATCTTATTTATATTCATAAGGGAAAGTTTAGATTAATAAACCTACCACAATCGCTCAATTAAAGATAAACATCCAAGAGGAAATCAGGCAAATTAACGGCAACACATTAACGAAGGTTACAGAAAGTTTTAAAAAAAGGTTAAAAATTTGCTGTCGCAAAAACAGGCGTCACTTAACAGAGATTGTTTTCCACACTTGAATGTTATTTTTTACTAAAATTCATAAATCTAATAAATGTTTTGACATGAAGTTTTATGTTCTATCCCAAATAGTTTTTGAGCTATAAAAGTTCTTTAATGGGGCATCCTTTCTGGCCCACCCTGTGCATATGTATCTCTCAAGTATTCTTCGTACGGGGAGCGTTAATTGGCAGCATGGTTTGCTTTCGTAAACTAGAATTTGAGATCATCTTCAAGGAAGCATTCAATTGTTGATAGAAACCAGCACCAGGAGCCAAAACGAAGAACAGTGAGGGTGAGTTCGTGGTTCTTCCATTTACTGGCGGCAAAACCTCAGGGACAACAGTATGGGCAGATTAACAGCTAGCATAGAGCCACTGACTGCAATGATGACACAGAAATGAACAACAAATAAAGGAGAAGGTATTTCATTAAAAGGTTCACAAGTATACATATCTTTTAATTAGCAGTTTGTTCGTTAGAGCGAGGTAAGGCAAACTCGAGTGAAAATTTTACTCTTGAGTGGACTGTGACGATTCTTTTAAAATGATAGTTTAAAAATTACTTCAATAAATTTGTACAGGGTCAAGTATGTCTATTTGTAGGCAAACGTAGTGAGTAATTTTTGCAATTTACATCTGGCCCCTTCCTTCATAAGCGGTGTTAATGTATTGATACCGAAATATTCATTTTTACCGGAGGTGCTAATGAGCGAAGTATTATAGCATTATTTAAAGGCGGAGGTGCTGTTGAGCGAAGTATCTTGGTATTATTTTTAGTGGGAGGTGCTAATGAGCGAAGTAAAATAGTATTATTTATACAGAAAGAAGCTGTAAGCGAAGTGTCATAAGGAAAATCATTTATAATGGGATCAATTCAGCAATAAAAAACGTAAACTGCTGCGAGCAACTGAAAAGAACAGTAGCAAATCTGAACAGATGTGCATCAAATTGTTTACTTAAAAGTTATTACTACATTAAGTTACTAAATCTATTCATAAGCATACAAATGTAAAAAATAAAGTAATAGTCACCTACATCATTTTTAAGAACATGGCTCAAATTTGGTAGCATAAAGTATGGGTGAAACTTTGAATATTTGTCGGTAACAATTGCGATCAAATTTTGAATAGTGTTAAGCATAAGCATTGATCATCATTAAAAAAATTACATGAAACAGTAATGAAACGTCCTTATGTACTATTACTATATACATTCTTGAGACTACCTCATAAACAAATGCTGCGAGAGATTCAACAGTAGGAGAGTTTTGAAAATTCCAATGCGATAAATACTTTTTCTTAGAGGAGCAGGTGAAACAATTTTAGACATTAAGGTGTGAAATGGTACCTATTTTATAGGATCTAATGGTACCTATTTTATAAGGTCTAATGGTATCTATTTTATAGGGTCTAATGGTACCTATTTTATAGGGTCTAATGGTACCTATTTTATAGGGTCTAATAGTACCTCTTTTATAGGGTCTAATGGTGCCTATTTTATATCTCAGGTGCACCTAATAGCCCAGATAAACTACGGAAAATCCCATACTTTGAATGTAAAGAATATTCTTAGGGATGCCTAGGTTGCTGCTTGTATGAATATTTTACGGGTATCTTTGTATCTCAGATATTGTACGACGAATACGAATTGTAAATTTAAATATCTTTTAAACCGAAAGATTTTTTAGCCTTGAGATAAAGCGTTTTACTTTCGCTAACAATCACCAAACATAAATGAAGAAAATAAGTGTAGAGTCTGAAGATCTTTGCCCTTGTATTGTTGATAAAAAGTACGTTGAGAAACTTAACCACAATTTCTTGGAACGCTTAACTTTCTTGGTGCAGTGCTTTCAGTCCATTGTTTCACGTTATTATATAACAAATGTTGCAGTTACAGTGAGTTTTACTGATGTGAGGAAGAGGAAACGAGGATTAAAGTGTGGCTGTAATACGAAGTTTACATTTATGTTAGCTATTTCATGTAATTAATCATGCTTATCAAGTGAATTAATATAATTAATGCAACAAGGTGAATGCGAAAACAACTACCTTCATACTTGAGCACAAAACAAATGTTGTGTTATATGTTATGGGAATCTCACGATTTATTACATGATTGATTTACAGCCGTTTTGCAACTTGAAGATTAACTTGTGTGTGTCTCAGCGTTAGTATTAGTCATGATTGTCGATGGACTCCAGATCTTTCTTTGTAACCCTTGAAGTAATTTTAAAATGTTCAATCTCTTCATAAACCCTTCTTTATGTCGAAAAACTGGGTTTAAATACTCAATAAATTTTTTTGCACCAGAGCTTTGATTTAAAGTCCATTATCTTAGTTATCTTCTTCCGACCATGAAGCTGTACAAAACCAATTATATTAATTGATACAAAAAGTAGATTAACCATTTTTAAACTAAGAAAATCCTGTAAAACAAGAGTAAATATAATATCACAGCAGAGTGCCATGCGAGCTAAAAAGTGAGTCTCGATTATGGTAAATTGTTCATGATGAACGACGTAGGGTTGCATAAGAAAAAAATGACATGACGAGCAATAAAACTTGTATATTTAAACGATCAGTTTGACTCGTTTTCTAGTACCAGCATCAACATAATGTGCTGGATGTACAGGGGCGTAAAACAACAGCGTGAAATTTAGCTCACAGCAATGTAAAGTGAACGGAATTGTTGAAAGATCAGTTCTTGTAACCTTCATTTCTTTCGTAAGTCGAGCAGCACAAACTTTGCTCAGGTGTGACTGAGCATCAATTTATGCATTTGATACAAAATTTACTCATTAAATATTTATTAATTGAAACAGATGAATTTTTAAGTGTATCCTTGGATAGAGTTTATACTGGATAAAATGTGTTTAACGCTGATTGATTGTTGGTGGTCAATTTTGACTATTAGAAAATTATGGTCAAGTACCACATCACATCTCAGTGGTAAACAGATGAAGTTTGAACTCTAGGTTATAAAATAGTGTCTGGGAGACAATCCCTATTTAAGCATTTCTTATTAATTCGACAGAGCTCGCCATCATGGTGTGACATAGAGTGTGTTGGAGCCCCCAAAGGTTGAGAATTCTTCCTTTTAAGAAAGGTTATCCAAAAAACGACTAACTTCTTGATCCGAGGACGATCTATAAGTTTTCACTGTGTGCAATGTACGTACGCTTTATACAAGAGGATAATTTACGCTAACAGTCAAATAATTTATTAATAAAATCATTTATTTATCTTTGTCACTGATACATGTCTGCGTGTGACTTCAAACCTTTTTAGGCACTAGTATTCAATTTGATAAGCAGTGTATTAAAGACTATGTGCAAGCAGAGTGTGAGCGAAACAATGCGTTGAATCTCACAATGTGGTTTTATTATTAAAACTGTTTTGAAGGAGAACAGAAACTCTTAATTAAGATCTCATGTAACTAAGATCAGTGACAAATACGGGTTGAGTATTTTTATTGTGTTTACATTTAGAAATACCGTCCAGGGATTTAGTCCGGAGGCGTCTAAGAGATTTTTAAATTCTAAAATAGTTTGTATTCTAGTAGATTTCAAATTTTTTGTATTCAATGAATCGTTAATCAACATTTTTACGAATCATTGCACAACAAGGAAAGGTCTTACTAGAAACAATCCATACCCTCTAGGTCTGGGTTGCTGCGTAGTATGTACCTATCTAAATATTTAAATGATAAGTCTTGTTTTTATGAGAGTCAATTCGCTCACGTTTTTCTATATTTTATTCAAGACGGTAATCAGAAGCGGCGATTTTGAAGAGCAATGCAGCCGGATTCTGGTTTAGTCTGATCTTAGTTTTAAGAATTGACTCATGCAAAGTTATATAAGTTGGCTTCTTATGAAATATTTGTACAGGATGACTGCAGAAAACTTTTTTTGTTAGGGTAGAATGATGAAATCTTTACTTGCCAGTGATTGTGTCTGTTCGCTACATCGATTAATGACAGTTGATCACCATAAAATTTTATTGTACTAAGGCAACACAGCTTAATTAAAGGATAATTTCATTTGAAGTACTTTCGGTTCTCATCATTATGAACTTTTATTTGCTTTACGTAATCAGTGAATGTATGTATCCATGTAGCACACTGTGTCGCACGGAGTAAAACACCACTATGGATTATATATACTGTGTATATATTATTCCACACGTCGGTGTAAGAGAATAAATCAGTCTCTCGAATGTGAATGGATGAGCGTTGTCCACCGTAGGCGTGTATTTTATGACGACTTCAGCTAAACGATCGCAATTGTCACCCTGAAACCAAACCTTCGCATAAAATACTCCCCTTTACAGCAGCGTTCTAACTTACGCTTGAGCATCGTGATTTATGACGTGAAAACTGTTTTTCAACTCTTGATGACTCACATATTTTACGACAAGTTACTTTTTGACCATGCCTTAGAAAATGTCTGTAAGAGATTATCTAAGGTGGTAGTTAAATGTTCACATTTCTAGAATTACTGCATAATGTTGTACTCTACAAAGATTAACCCAACAATAATTTATTTCATAACTGTACCTTATTTTGTTGAAAAGCTATCAATGCAAATACTTAGTACGTTTAAGGGACCACATGCACGCACAATAAATTTTGAAGTCCTCATTGATGAGGGCAAATAACATGGTTGAGCCTCAGCCGTTGCTATTATAGCGATTAAAAGCCACGATAAAAGTCAGCATATTTTGGCTGCAAATACTATTGTGACCACATTATTTTAATTCTGGTGGAACAACAACAACTACTCCAACTTAAAATGCAATGCTTAAAATGCTTAAAATATCATCCGCCGCACTTAAGCAAAAATATGGTGATGTTGTCACTATAAATTTCAGCCATAACTTTTTTACGCAATTTTGTTCATTGTGTTGGGTAAGCAAATAGCAATTGACATTAAAATTCATGGGTGTGAGTTTGGTACCTCCGCCTTGAAGTCACATGATGTAGGTTTGGCTAAATGCCCATCCATTGCTCGAGGACCATAAAATTAATTGTGTGATCTCAAGATTTGCTGTCATTTGAACAGATGATTTGAGTGTGTAAAAGGTAGCAGTTATGAGAGTCGACGAAGACGAATTTTTAATGTCTTTGAGCTAGTTTTGTTTGTTGCTGCTTGCGATTACTTTAGACAGGACACTCCTAACAGCAAATTCTTCTAGTAAATTATTTTACAAATTACACTGTTTATACTTTAATTAGGAATCCACCTTTGAAGAGTCCATTTAACCTAAATCTTCTTTCATGAAGAGCTCGTCATCATAAAACTAGATAAGCTACCCGCCAATGAGAAGAGCTGGCGAGACCTACATAGCCACGAAGGGACTTTAGCTCTTTTAGTTTTTATTGCCTGTGTCCGGGACAATGTTGCAGAGGCGTCCGCCCCTCAGAGCAGAGTGTTCTCACAGAAATTGATCTTTGTATTTAGCACCGAATTGCTAAAAAGAGAAGAGAATATTACATGATGGTTACTGAAAGCGATTGATTATCGTGAAGTTATAGATCTGAATTGCTTATGCTGTAACTCAGAAGCATAAGTATTCATTAAACGTTAGATTATTTTTCAGTAAATGATACTTTTATGATGTTCAATATATTACTCATTCACACAAATCAGATTAGAGTAAATTTTTCTGTGTAATGCAAGAATTTCTATCCAGAATGTAGCAAGCATTAAAAAAACTGTTAAAGGGATCAAGAAAATACTCCTCGTATTACTTGGAAAATAAATGGTGAGTTCATGTGAGATCCTGTGATGCCTTTGATCCTGTGATCCTCTGATCCTGTGATCCTGTGATATCTGTGATCCTGTGATCCTGTGATACCTGTTATCCTGTGATCCTGTGATACCTGTGATCCTGTGATCCTGTGATCCTGTTATCCTGTGATCCTGTGATCCTGTGATCCTGTGATCCTGTGATCCTGTGATCCTGTGATACCCGTGATCCTGTGATCCTGTGATACCTGTGATCCTGTGATCCTGTGATCCTGTAGCATCTGCAATCCTGTGACATCTGTGATCTTGTGACACCTGCAATCTTGCATTGTGTTGTAACATGTATCTTTGTCGGAGTCCGCACGGATGGAGGGAGAAAGGCGGAGTACGAGGCACATTACGGTTGTAAATTAAAATTGTATTTGTTGCATGCTGAAGTACAGAATTTCTGCAATGGTGTTCAACAGAGGATAGGATGTACTGGGGAATGGGTTTCACAGCTACGTACTCCTGAGGACAAGGAATTTTTTTCTTATGTGTGGTGACCTCAATTTGGGGCGCCAAATTGTAATAATTGCTAACGAAATTATTTCCAATTCATAGTTTTTTGTCTTGCGTTTCTGTCACAAACACTTAAAGACATAATAATTGTCATGTGAATTGTTTATAACGGCTAGAATTGCCATAGTACAATTCCCTATTTTATTATCGATTAAAGTATGACATAAATCCGTGCTGAATTGAAAATATTCTACGACAGCAGTCTGCTATCTAGTTTTCGTTTCTAAAAATCGAACATTTAAGAGCGAGTAATTTTATTTTACAGTTTCAAGTACTTGTGTTGAATTTTATTTCGAAGTTTGTTCATTAAGGAGTAAAGGAAAAATGCGATTAAAAACGCAATGCTTTATTTCTTACAAAGCATCACTAAAGCAGCTAAAAATATTCTTATGAATTTATCGAGACATTAATTTTGTGAAATTCTGGGAATATCGAAATAAGATTAAATGATTGTATCGAAATCGTTAAGTATTTGTTAGAAGTGAATAATGGGTACATTTAAGAGAAATACTGTTCAAAGTATTTGTTTTGTATTACCACAAATTTAGTAACAATGTAAATACATAACAAGCAGTGATCACAAACGACTGAAGTGCAGGCGCATGGCACTTGCGAGTCTCCGTAGTGCAGTCCCTAGTTGAAAAATAGATTCTGACTTCCAAGTATTCGTATAATTATGATTTCAAATCATTAAATTCTCTTTAACCCTCAGTAGGTACTACGAGGTCTCTGCCTCGTATGTATTGAACTTGCGATGGGGTCCATTAGACCCCGTGGTGCCTGCTGAGGATTAAAAATGTCTAATCCTTGTGTATATATTCAAACACACTTTCATTGGGTCTTAATCGTGTAGTACATACTGGTTATTCTTATTTGTCACTCTAGCCTAATTTGTTTGATTTTTTTCATGTTTCCGTTTTCGCTTCTCATCCATCATGATGTGAGTTTCGGTGGCGTCTGTCTGTTAACTTCTTCAGCAATACCAACAAGCGTAAATCAGTCTTCGAATCCCGAATAAGTTCTAACAGCGATAATTTAAAGTGTAGCGATCTATTTGACCGATAACGAAACTTGAAATGAGTAAAAATTGATTATGAAAATTCTGTGCTTTGCTCAAAATCAACGTTGTGCTCTGTAAAAAAATATTTCCGTAGGATTCGGAAATGCATTTTATATTTTGTACACAAGGGAATGCGGTCGACTAGTTGATAAAACTTCCCTGATCCCAACATCACATCCTAAATTTTGCTCCGTAATATTGAAGCCAAAATATTTTTTACTCCTCCAGAGATTTTTCCAGTCATTTAAGTTAGTCAAATTAGTCATCATTCTGCAAGTCTACGATGTGTTCGTGGGAAGAACTGACGGCTAAGATCAAGGCGTACGGAAGGACAATCACCTACGATGACATCGTTCAGAGAGACCCACAAGATTACGTGTTCGATCCAAACAGAGGGGTAAATATCGAACTTGGACTCCATAATGACAGCAAGGATGTGCTTTGCTTTAAACAAAGATGCCGCTATGTGATGCGATCTGTGAACTAACATTGACTTACGCGAGTGTGGACGCCGCATCGTGTGAAGGTTGAATAAAGTATACCTTAGTGTTGGGTACTAGCACAACTAATTTTATCTGGTACGAAAACCCACTAGACAATTAGTAATACAAATTTGAGAAGCCTAGTGCAAACAAGCGAGAAAATGTAGCCGATTATTAGAGTGTTCAGAAAAATTTGCGTAACAATTAACCTGTAACCCTTGTTAAGCTTCGTGTGATTCATTTACAAGCTTTAATTTCTCCGCTGCAATGTATAAAGGTGAGTTTCTAGAGTTTTATTGAAGCACATAATTTAATATTGATGTAATATAATTTTCGTACTAGATTAAAAAACTCTAGGAAAAATTGATTATTCTTTCAAGGTACATTTTGGTGAGAAAATGAAAAAAAAGTAATTTTCTCATACTCTTCTATAATTATTCTTTTCCACTCTATCATTCACTTCACAAACGCAACACAGTAAATAAAGTATTCTCACTTTCTCGTAGTAGATTATTTCATTCATACTCATCTCCTTTACTCCTACAAAGGAGAGCTACACCAACACCAGAGTAATTAATAATTATAGTCAGGCTTGAAACAAAGTATACATAGTCAACCACAGAAGAAAACTATAAATTTTCTTATGCGTGTTTAAACAAAAGTTATCTTTGTTGTTCCTCAAAATGTTATTTTTATTTTGTGTTTGAATGTGATCGTTCTTTATTTAAGGCATCAATTAACTGACGATGTGATAAATGATATGCGAAGGCATTAATTCACAAGTAAATGTATGAGTCAAGCCAGAAATTTGGGTCGTTATCGAAAATCTTCAATGCTAACAAAAATGAACCATGAAGGCAATAATACTATAATATAAGTAAATATAATACTACTAAAAATGTCCGATTCGACACAAAATGCTTAATTGTTCAAGGGGTTAAAAAACTGAATGTTGGACGAAAACTTTTTGCATGAAGTTTCAACTCTTGTCATTTTATGACACACTTAGTTTGTATTCAAGACCCTGGAAGTTCTATAAACCGAGATTTTCGTGGAGAACAATTGAATTTTCTTAAGCGTAAAAAAGGGATTCAAAGTTTAAAATTAAATGCGACACCCAAATGAATTAATTATATTGCCATAGTTCTGAATCTAGCTAGTTGGATAGATCAGCATATTGACAAAATCTCAAGTTATAACATATCATAAGATAAAAATGAAAAGAAAAATGAATGGAAATTATGTCTCCAAAATCGTGCGTCTTAAGAAATTCCTCAGTCATCTGACAGCGCACCTTTAAAAAGTTTGTCATTTAGTCGTGGGCCAAATGATAACTCTAACACCCACAGCGGTGTGTAGTGAGTCACCTAGCGCGGACAAAATATTAAGTGGAAATTAAAAATATTCTCTTGGAAATTCAGGATGTCAGGTGAACGGTGTGAATGACCAAGAAATATTTTGAGTATTTCCTCAGAAATCAGCACGACTATCGAGTTATGCTAAGAGACCAGTCTCAGTAACTTCAAAATTGGCGTTTACTATTCATCGATCAGGAAACGATTTAGCGAAAAAGTAAAGCGCGTGTACTCGTAGATCGGCATCACGTTTTCAAAGATTTATTCACCTTCAGGAAAATTTTTGACTCACTCAGGTAAGTGGGAATCTGTGCATCGAATACTAAACTAAATTTTAAAAATTTTGTTTAGCTGTGGTAAAACAGTGATAGTCTGTTAAATATCCAGTGAACTTTTCAGCCCACAATGATAAATGCAGGCACAATAATCAGATAATGTACTTTTATTGTTGTATACATGTGATGAAACAAAGGTCTAAATATGTCTCTGTCATTTCTTTCTGCGCAAAAACTTCAGGTGAGAAGAGCTTAAACTTCATTATTGATTTCAATTTTCTTCCATTGAAATTTATAAATAGATGATATTTTGTGATCGAATTTTTAAGGTCACAATAATTAGCTTCACACAATTATCAATGAATGAATTAATTAATTAATTATTTGATTATAGTTTGGCAGCACTGTCGTACACTTCTATTTTTTACATTAACTTTTTATACTGACACCTCTATTTCCTTTCTCTCATGCCACGTAATTTACAAGCCCCAGAGTTATTTCTTCCAGAAGCGCAGAAATTTTTAATGAATTCTATCGATTTTCATTTTATCATACAACTGGAAAGAGGGAATTGTTCTTTCGTCTTGTTAGGATTCAACGAAATGATTAAAGACAAATGAGCACTGGTAGTAAATATTACTTACACTCATGAAAGAGGGCACGTGAAGATAAGGGTAATTTCTACAAGTATTTAAATTTCCTCATCGTTTTTCGTGTTAACACGTTTGTTGCGATGCGACCCACCGGTGGGTCACTTAGGTTAGGTTCTGTAATTTTTTCCAAGTCTTTTAGTGATTATGTGTACAAAGTAAAGATTTGCACCGGCTAGGCAATCGCAACAAACGTGTTAAATAATTGCAGATCAACAATCACTAAGAGGAATGATAAGTAAGTTCATTACAAGAATCAAGACGGCAGGTATGTGATTTCGTATGATTTGTGTTTGTGGACAACCCTGACAAGTGTACACAAGCTGACCATGTAATTATACTATTGTTAGGTGACAGCTACTGTAGTCAAGGTGCTTATTCTTAGACCTGCCTAGCAAGCGAGAGCCAGGTTCAGATGAGGCCACAACCGTTATGAGATGCTCTGTATTGCAAGATTTACGCTCCTCACAATAAAAACATCAATCCAAGAAAGTGGTGGCTTATTTGAAAGTTGTTTATTTAGCTTCACACTATGACTCTGTGTATAAGAGAGATGGTTAAGAATCTTTTTATTAAAATTAGTTTAATGAGGTACATCGTATAAAGTATGTATTTCCTTGTTTTTTATTTTCTATTCGGAAAAAATCGTAAATATGTTCAATGCCTAACTATCCAAATTTAACTGCCAAAATACCTGCGTTTGTGCGAAAAATATAAAAATAAAAATATGTATCAATATTGAACTGCACAGGATATCCTAGCTTTACGAGGCCTGAAAAAAATATGCGTAACTTAGAAAGCTTAAGTGATAGGAAACACGTAAATGCATCTTTGCAAGGATCATAAAAAATTGTTTTATTGAGAAAACAAAGTCTATTTTTTAAAGATTGTTCCTTTAAGATGGTCACCAACTATTGAAAATTCATGTGATTCTATGACCATGCTATGCATCACTTTGGATAATGTTTCAGGTCCAATAGTATTAAGCGTTTGTGTTTTTAATTAATTAAATGTATTAATAGCATTAACTCTTCTTTTGAATATTTTCTTCTCCTATGAAAAAAAAATTTCAGAGTTCTGTCAGTTTCTTTTCGGGTTACGTAACACGTTATGTCACATAACGCTTTTCACATAACGCTTGTACACCCTGTAGAGTTTTGATATTGATGAATCTTTTCACATTCATCGCACCAACAAAAGTATTTTGGAACTTGAATTTAAACTGTTGTGCATTGGACAAACAACGTATTTTAAATAGGTAGTAAATACAATGAAATGCATATTATATACGATGTACTCTTTCAAACTACCATTAATAAAAACATCCTTAAATCATCTCTTTTGAACTCAGACCCAATCGAAAGATATTAGAAGATAATTCGCACAAACATCATGTTGATCCTAAATACACAACCAAGGTAATCCGTGAATGGTTCAAAGGTAAAATGTCAATATATTAACATGGCCAAGCCAATCACAGTATTTGAATCTGGTACCAAATTTATGGAGACAACTTAAAATTCAGATATGCACAAGACGAGTGTGAAAGACAAAGGGGCCAAGATTTCATTTAAATTTTGCTAAGATGTGTGAAAGACATACAAAAACTGCTCAGAAGGACTAATAGCAAAGGAGAGGGACCAACTAAATATTAAATCATTTTTTACAAGTATCCGATTACATCTTTCACTAGCTATTTTTTAAAATTGTCTATAAATTTACAATACACGAAAAACATTGGGAATGTATTTCTGTTACTCAGTAATATTTGTTGTGGTTAATACTATATTTGGTATAAGTTTCATGGTTGTGTCTTTTTGAAAACTAACATAAAATGAAAGTTTGAAATTGTTCTAAAGCTTGTTTTATCTCACTGTACGTAGTAATACTTAGATTCAACTTTGGTGTTAACTTTCTAGCGGCACTTTTTTCCAAGTTTAATGAAATAAACTATTCGTTCGTTATCTCTTTTACCTCGAAATTGAAATTCAATACTCTGATTACATTTTTGCTCTGGATTAAGAAGAATTTCTTCACACTATCATTCTTTCGGGATCTTACTTTGCAAGCACACAATTCAGATGCTTCACAGACTGCATCCCTTGCATTGCTTCTGTCACCTTTTATTGTATCGTGGCATCTCGTTGGCCCACGTAGCAGCGGTGAGTTTCATCAATCTTCCACAACCATTGCTACTGCTATTAATTGCATTGTCTCCTGACAGAATTGAAACATTTAGGTTCTCCTTTGTACTGAAACTAGCACATATTTCTTCGAAAATTCTCATTACCCATCTCTTCATTCCACGGTGTTCCACTGCACTCTCGTAACTTGCTGCCTTCAAATGTATTGATAATGCAGTTTACACTGTTCGTCTGCTAACTAAGTATTTTTTTCAACGCTCATACAATTATTACTTCTCATTGGCACAAAATAAAGTTTTCACTGACCTTCATATTTACTTTCTTCGTTTTTTCCCACGATTATGCTCTCTAGTTCTCTCTATTTATTTTTAGCTACCATAGTACTCACTATACGTATCTCCAATGCTTTGTTTGGCTCTATAGTTCCCAGCATGCTTCCTATACCTAGTGACTACACCCTCAACCACTTCTTTTTTCACGTGTATGATCTGAACATACATATAGAACATACGCATATGACTCAAATCGTCAGACTGACTTAGTATATCCCTTTCCCCTGTTTTATTAGACATAATTTTGAACCCATCAGTAGGGATAAGCACTGCATAGATATCTCCCTCCCATTATGGCGTTCTTCTTTGGGACAAATTTATCACACAGAAACACAGACACTCTCCATCAACAGAGAAGCCAAGCAGAAATGATTTACTGAGGCCCTCAGAATGAAGTATTCTAAACATAAAACGACTAAACCTAAATACAAGTTAGTATGTGTGGTACCAATAATCTTAAATTCAAAAAATTTACCTGATTATACAGTACTATCAACCAAAATTTTTTTTTGCAAGGGTACTTTGTCTCAAGATATTTTTTCGCTTAATTATTAAACATAGTGGCGTTCTGTTACAGATTGCCTTAATATTCCTACGGTTGATGATATCCGTTAGTTATCAATCTGCACATTTGTTGTGTAGGTTATAATACCAATTAAAAGTACATTGATAGTGTTAGACTGACTGAGGAAAAGAGAGATAAATATGAATGTTGTAGTTTCAGAAGTATGATATTCTTGCATACAAAGGGCGAAGTTCAATAAAGCTTTAAAAACCATGAAGTTTGTGATTCGATACAAATATTCCTTTTTGAGAATAAGCTTGTGTCAAAACGTTTGCAGAGGCCTTCGCATCCTTAAGTTAAATATTGTCCAGATTGTATCTACAGGACGGTTATAGTAAGGAAAAAATAATGAAGATCAAAAGCTACCCATTATATGAACAGCGTGCTAATAATAGAAGTGAAAGCCATTGGAATTGAGAATACTCTGAATTCATCTTTTCATTTGGTAGGCGAGGAAATTTCTAGCTAAATAATAAATATGTCTTAGATAAAAATTATTCGTTTTCTTTTATTATACAGAAAAGTATTGATGTTGATTAGAGAAAACTAATGCAATATTGAATACTTACTGCCTTATTTTGCACCAAAAACTCTTCTGTATTATTGTTACCGTAACATTGAAGAATTGTTTCAATTTTCATACTGTAGTGCATGAAAAAACTGTTATCAATGATCGCCGTTTGTGACTAGTAATTGAAGGTCAAATATTAATCATAGTAATAACTCCAAATTGTAACTTTCATGAGGAAAATACCATAGGCAACCACGAGCCTTAAGGCTAAGTGCCCAGCAGTTGTCTCGGCTATTATTCAGTGAGCACAACTTGCACTAGCGCTGTCATTCTCTCTGACGTGAGTTTTCTATTGACAACGTGTTAGGGAGTTTTGCGTTTCACTCACGTACCAGATATTCTTTGAACTTGTCATTTTAGCTTAGCCTAGATGTTCCTCTGTAGGTTTAACCGTTCTTTTAATTCCTTAGTAATCTGTGATTGTTTCCAGTAATTCGACGGAATTCTCGTCGTACATTATTTCACGATGCGGCAAGTAATTTGCTTATTTTCCGCCGTATTCGTATTGTATTCATACTGTGTAGATTTGATTTTGCCACGCAGTCCGTAGTTCCAAATGCATTATTGTGATTTTCCCTTGTGTAGCCGGAAGCAACGGTTCTAACTTAGATTTCCTTGTGTGAAGCAGTTTTAACACGTTGCCTCCGATTGCCTGACTGGTGTAAATCTTCACTTTGTACGCAGAGTCACTAGAAGGATCTGAAAAAATTACAGAACCTAACCTCAGTGGTACACATACCTACCACTTCGGAGTCAACGTGTTAAAACTATATGTGTTCGACAGATAGATTGTATTACAAATCTCATTTCGGTGTAGTCACGTTTTCAATCAAACGATTTACATTGTGCTTGAAAAATTCGCTGTCCTTTGATTCATGTTGCTCCAGAATTACTTATCAATCCAATGAATATTCTCAGCCCAAGTTCAACTAGCAATAGAAGAGGAATAGCTCGGTGTCTGAAGTAGTCAGTGAGGCGAGCCTAGGTACCGACAGGACCAAGAATATAAATCTTTATTTCTAATTAAGTATACAAGACTGCGGAGAAAGCATTAAGTACAACTTTGAATGGGACGAAGAGAAGCTCGGGAAGAGGTGTTGAGTCCTGCAGCACTCTATGCCCCTCTTACAACTTGGGTTTTGGCGAGGGTGATATCAGCCAATCCTGCGTCCACGCGCCTCGGTAGAAATAGCGAACCTTCATTTAAGCTGATCCTTCAATGAGTGTGCTTCGTCTATCCTACAGTGTCTGAAGAGTCAGTGCTGTTAATTTTAAAAGTTTTTTGCAACGTTAATTTTAAAAGTTTTGTATGTGTTGCAAGCCTGAGATGCACCGCGGTGACCGGGAATAATTACCACCGTACGTATAAGCGCGTTTTGATTAGTAGACATTTGTGTTTTCTGAGCACTTTTTGGTCAACCAGGATGAGTAAATTTATTTTATGAATTAATGATCAGCTTAAAATCCTAATAATGATCATACTGAGGCTTCATCGGCAACTGACTAAAGAGTTTTTCATGTCTTTAAACGTGTTGTTCTTAGATTCCTAGAATTTGATTATCGAGACTAAGTAAATCTCACACTAAGGCATTTATTTCACGTGTCATAGAAACTTTCCCCCGGCTGAGTAAATTTACACGAAAAATGACAATGGTAATTGAAATTCTGTAAATGAGATAAAATCCTAGACAATTATTCCATTTACGAAGTACATAAAAATATCTCAGCTCATAGTACAGATAAGCATAACTTTTTACATTCAACTTTTTTAAGCATTCCGTTTTATACTGACTTTATAGGCAACAATGCAACAGCAAGAGAAGTGACTTTTAGGAACAGTCTCTAGTGAAGTGAGAACATGGTCAGATATTTCCCGCTAACTGCTGCGTACAGATCTTCTGTTTCCACTGTGTAGCTTGGATTCTGATTTGAAAATTCCTAAATTCTCTCCATCCGTTTCTTCTGAAAGACCCAAATTGCTAGTTTTCACCAAAGCGTAGATCCAGAACTCTAAGTTTTCAGTTCAAATGGTTAATTTCGAGTAATGCATTGACTTTCCCCATAACTTGCAGGCTTTTATGAGTAAACTCAGACGGCAGACTTCCAATGAGCATGAGTGGAGCTAATCATCAGGCCCTGGACTTCTTATTCAGTTCTTATTGAACTGACAGCCGCACTCTCTCTTTGTTTTGAAGAAATATTTGAGTGTAGAATACTTGAAGGATGACATGATGCTGCCTGTCCTTGCTTTCTGAGGGGCTTCAGTCATTCTTCCAGTACACGAACAAATATTAAGCGAATAAAGAGCAGATAAAATTAAATTAATTCATCAATGGAGTGGTCAATATCTTTCCAATGTAGCTGTTTTTGGAATCCTCTTATGCGATGAATTAGTGAGAATTGTTTCTATGAGAGTTGAAATTTACTAATTTTTACGATGGATTTGTGTACGATACATTCCAAAAGTAGTATTGAAAACTTAGTAGCTGCTAGCTGTCAATAGTGAAATAATTGAGTTTTCTTTCTGTGTGTCTCTCAGTCTGTTTGGTCATCACATTAACAGGACGAGAATGATGTCCCTTACCCATTTATTGTCGTGAGAAAACGTGCCTTTGAAATGTGTGTATGCTCAATCATCAACCGTGCTCTCTCACACACAACTAATTTTTTCCACATTATACGAATGAATCATAGAAAGAACAGGAATGTAAACTTAAATGGAGTTAAACGTTGATACATCAACCTAGGTAAACTATGTTTGATTTCAAATGTGGGTTTAGAAACTATTGTTTGATGCCTCACAGAAGGCATGAGATATGCAATAAACTTCAATCATTTCTTCTGTCCATCATCGAAACTTTTCAGTCATTTCGTTTCGTTCACTGTTCAAGTTCATTGTGTGTTAAGTTCTCAAGAAGTTGCTAATCATTTTACAAAAGAAAAATATCTAGCTACTGTATTCAACTATCCAGCTACTTACTGTACAGCCATCCAGCTATTTACTGTACAGTAATTCTTTTGTATTGCTTCCAGCTAGATGTTGATAGGGGCATTGAAAAACTGTCATTTTAACATTGAATATTTTAGCTAGAAAAACTATTAGAAGCTTCTTGAGGATTCCAACACACAATGAACTTGAGCAATGTTATTGATTGAAAAATTGGAAAAGAAACTCAGTTCTTCTTTGAATCCATCACTGATGAAGCGTCGCCAAGTCATCTTCGCCCCGTTTTCCGGAACTCCTAGAAAACTGGTCTTTCTTATTGGCATCTCGGGCACATCACTAAGCGTTGAAAGCTAGTGCGTTAAATTCTGGCATGAATGGAAGCCTCAAAGTTTTAGCAAACATTTATTGTTTTATTTATCATGATATACAGTTTCCTTTGCTGGACGATATGGTGGTGAGTTTTAGACAAGTTTTCATGTGAATGTGCCATGCTTTCCACCTGCCTAGATGTCAATAATTCTACTCTTTGAAATGCGATTCCACTTGCTGGTATAGTAACATTGACATCGGAGCATAAAGAAAAGTGTACCTTTTTTTCCATTATGTCCAACAATGACAACGAATTTCATCGTTTCCAGATCATGGGTACACATGTACTGTAACGCATTCTCCGTTAACTGTAAAACATGCTAGTATGTCTTGAATGTTCCAGAGCTAGTGTTCAAACATAATTCGTGTATTTAACGCTCATGTAGGTAATAAAGGAATTAGATTAATAATATAAAATAAAGGTTATTTTGGACAACAAATGAATACTTAATTGTTAGCACAGACATGAAGTCAACTATGCTCATGAAGAATATGAATTAATTTACGTTGTCAGTTTCGAAATGCAACGACACACTCAGGTGTGAAAAAGATTCGTAGTTATGCTAGGCTACAAATCTGCCTTAGTCGACCCTAATAGTCACAATAGAACGAAAAGTTTTTATGAAGCGTCATAAAGAAAATAGTACTCTAAGAAATCGCTTGTTCCGTCTCATTAAAAAGGAAGGTTTGTCTTATGAACACGACAAGCGAATAAATAGCGGAGTTTGTTTATAAAATAATTTTCATAAATCATAAATTAATTCACGAAAATGAAACTAAACCAAAACATACACTGATGACAATTGCGAATTCTATCACAACCAACCACCAGACATACTCCTCGCTTGCCAGATGTTCACACTGATTTGGCACTGCAGCTCGCTGTGAATTTTTTTAATTCAAAAGTTAACCGCATTAGTGTTTATCATTCGCAGCACAAAATAAAATATGACATGTTATGAGTGCTCTAGAAATACTTTTCTGTGAGGACCTTAAATTATTAATTCGGGAAATTTGAAAAATTCGGAGAGATAGTTGAACAATAATTAAACAAATTCGATTTCGGCAGAGGAAAACTTGGCATTATAATTAAACAGTGCAATGAAGTTAAATGTGACAGTTTATCTGTGCCCTTGCAAGGAGAAAACCACCAATCCTTCAGAGAAAACTCTCCCTTGAAATCACACAAGCGACCACCTGTGAGCCATTTTCATATACTTGTTTTTTCTAGACTCTAGAGCAGGGGTTCCAAACCTTGGATACATGTACTTCCAGGAGTAGATTTGCTTATCTAAAGAGGTATATTGAAAGTTAGTTTATAGTTCCTAAAACCTAAAAGTTCTATTAGAAATTCAGTGAAATTTTATTTTTCTACTCACCTTTCTGTCATCAAAATTCAGAGGTACATGCTCATCTGTCGTAATACTGAAGGAACACAAGATCAAAGAAAGGTTGGGAACTCCTGGTCTAGAGGTTGCTGCTTCCCTCAAATTAGCTGAACAAGTGACCAGAATAAATTTTTCTGTAAATTAAAAAGGAATTGAACTCAAATAACTAGCCATCAAAGGAATCAAACTCAAGTTCGTTGTTACAGAAGATTATGCGAAAAGCTAGAACGTTCAATTATTATTGATTTTTAGAATGAACTTCAAAATTTGTGTGACCTGTTTCTATAAAATAACTACGTCTCCTAAATAACAGATTAATTTAGTTGATACTATTGAGTACGACGCTTGTTTTGTGAGTTTGACTTAAACTCTTAACAAGTGGAAAATTTGCAATATCCTTGAGTATACATATACATGACTTAATGTATGGCTATCTATTATACAACAGATAGTGAACCTTCGATAGACAACTGTACCAAATCATTCATTCTAGTGAGCAGCAGGTCTATATTCGATCTTCAATGAAATTTCGCCTTGTGCAGTCAATAATTATTGGACGAAAATTAGTAACCCGGAAGGAATATTGTGATGCGTTTTCGTTGTGAAACACACTTGAAGCCCTTGTTTATCAGTATACCTGCAATGAAATTCATGTTATAATACGCATTTAATGCGATTAGTTCTAGCATTGCACGTACTTTTCATGCTGTCGAGGGAAACTAGAATTAAAATTTTCCCAGAACCCAAACTAGTTAATAAAATAACAGACACGGAATAGAAGCTCGAATTGAGTTTCTGTTAAAATCGCGAAGGTATCGTAAAAAGAAGGAGCGTCTTGACCGAGCGGGGCTGGTTTCGCTCCCATGGCCGTATTTCTGCCATTCTCGTTGTTTTTTACAGGTACCCTCGTCTAATCTTGGCAAGCGCTGCCTCAACTAACGCTGCTCAGCTCGAGCTGGCCAGTCCCACTCGTGTGCACTGCTTGTGTAGTGCCCTGCTAATTGTGCAACCTTCATTAATCTTCTCCCGTGATTAATCTAATTAAGTGTTCATTAACTCAAGGCTTTGACGAAACTGCAAGTTATAGCACATGTCAAATTGACGAGATGGCTTGTTTCAACACCGGCTGTTTCTGTGTTTGACGGCAATGTGTTTAACTTCACTAGACAGGACAGTAACCACCGCAGTAAGGGAAGTGTGTGGACAACGCCAGTCGTGGAGGCCTCGAGAATATTTTACTATGTCGATGAACGTATTTCGTTCTCATGCATGCCAATGAAATATTCTGAAATTTCCTATAAAAAGACTCATTTTTACCACCTGAAATTTTAGTACTCAATGTAAAAGTGCTATGCATTCTCCAAAACTCTCGCAGATGAAGTTTTACAGAACAATTTACGACATAATTATGTACAATAAAATCTGGTAAATGTTTGAATATACAGAAATAAGTGTAGCAGAAAAATATACAACGAATCCATAGCAGTAGACGTCCTTTAATAGACTTATGCATAACAAAATAATGCAATTAATGTAATGACCTCACGAGTCAAAAACAATATCCATGCTGTCACAAATCAACTGCTCCAATTTGTTTTGTGTGGGGCACTCAGGGTGGACGAGTTGGGGACCGAACGCACCATATTAATTTTGTACATCACGACTGCTGAAAGTATTATAGAAGTTGTTTACGTTGTGCTACAGATCGTGAGCTCAATTCTGGCAATGTGAGATGATAGGATTTGAATTGAATTTGGTGTAATTTCATTTACTGTTTTATTGAAAACATTTTATTTAACGTTTCTGAATTCTATAAGTACTGTACATGCTTTTTCTGAGACCAACCTCTGAATAAATGAATTATTATGAATTGAAATTTCAACAGATCATCTTAAAATATGGTGGATTTTGATAAAGCATATTTCCTTAGTAATTTCACCGAGACCAAGGCAATAGATAATGACAAACACTTTGAAGAATCACTGTAGTGAAACTGATTTACTTAGGTAAATCGTTGTCTTATTTCAAAGAATACAGCAAATCTACCTTATAAGAGATTAAGAGCTTCTACATCCATCTAATTTTTTCCTTGTAAAACCATCAAATAACACTGAACCATAAATTATATACTTTCAGATCAGTTGAAATTGCGTTAATTTTTTAGTGAAAGTATGTCTCGTGACTTGTATTCAACAACAATTGCTTTGCTTTTCTCTTTCTCCAAGGGACTTAACATATTCATTTCTTCTTGATTCAGGAACCAGACGTCACCTAATAATGCCTGAGTGCAATTCACTTTTCAATTGACGTTCCAAATGAAACATATATATGTACCTTGAAACATTCCGCTCATGTCTCTGCTCGTGCTTGAAAGTTGCCCAGCTATTTGACATATTTCTGCCATCGTTTCTTATGTAATGGGACTGCTCTGGAAAGCGTGAAGTGGTTAAACCAAGAATATTATTCTTTAGATTTTTCTAACATTGGCTTCAAAGGTTAACATCAGAAATCAAGATGCAGGCATGGAACATGGTGACGACGGACGCAGCTCATATGTCCGGCTTCGGGCACAGCAAGAAGTTCCACACGGTATGACATGCTCTGATCCTGACCTAGTGTAGCATGGCAAAATGTAGTCCCCGTGTGAGCGATGTAATAACATGAATTTCTATTATACTGGACGACACAGTCCCAGTGCACGGGACGATATAGCATCATCATGTCTTTTTGTAGTGGGATCATTCCATCCTTCAAAAATAAGGGCACATTTGCTTCTGTTTATCTCCACTCGAAACTATCACTACTAAGCTCCTTCCTGCCTGAACAACTATTTTTAAAATTAGATCCTATCTTTTCATTGGTACATTTACAGGTTTGTTTTCACCTTGCAAGTGAAATACATGAAAATTGAATAACAGTCGTCATGGCATGTTGCCAACTTCTCATTCATTTCACACCAATCTGAATTCATGCTCAAACGTTTATAACCGAAATTTCATTCGTGGACTTCCACGTTATCAGACGTTGTCAACGATACCTCAGACAAGTTGAGGCGGTGCGTAACTATCACGCAATTCACAATAGTATGCTTGTAAATCTGAATAAAGTTTAGTTACAAACAATGTCATTCGACAAACTAGACTTAATAACACGATTTATTGAGCTAACCAAGGTAATGTATCATGTATATTCTATTATAAACACCTAACATTGACCAGTAAACACACTGGTATTTTTCCCAATAGATCTTGGATATATGCTCTACGAGGAGAGGGCCTTAGAAGTATGTAGGTTCTTGAGTTTTGAGGTTTTGCTCTAGTATTACGATTTGACTTGCGTTCATGGAAAACCATGTATACGATGCATGACATTCCATGATTGCTGCAAAACCATGCATATGCTTTGAGGAAATGAAAATAATTGTGAACAATTATTTTCTGACACTTTTTACTTTAAATAGATATCAAACTCTAGCTATCTCATAACCGTTGCATCTATTTAACGTATCACCAAAATGAAGTATCTCTAAATTACACTCACTTTTTACTATGACATCTCTACTGATGTTTGTCAGACATACCGTGCTAATAGCTATGCGCATTTCCATTGTAGAGGATAAAAAGCTGTTAATTATTTTCCTATTTGTTGGTTGAAATTATATTATACTTGTAATACGAGCGTGTTTTTAAACTTTTGAGCGACTCCCAGGAAGGGTTTTGCGAGCTGTGAGAATATATATAAATAATAGATTTTTTATGATGATGAAACCTCCTTAGATTTATATTTACCTCTACAGTGTAAGTCAGAAAGTCGAATGAGTATGGCAATATTTTTTACCCTTCTCAACTCAATAATTTGTAATTTTTCTAATCTAATATTTATATAACGAGATAAAACATTTTAATCTCTGATAATGCCATATCTTCTAAAAAATTTTAAAAAGTTATCTGAAAGCAATAACAAATCATCCTTTAATTTCCATATCAATTATCAATTGTGAGTGCTTATGGCAAAAGAAAAAAACGTGTGGTGCATGTAGTCATTTGGCTTTCTCTATCTAATGCCGGTAAATGGTTTGGGGTGATGCCAAATCTTCGAGGAAATCTTTTACAGCTATGGTGCATTCGACTACTTAGTTTTATTTGAAAGTTTATTCGAGCTGCAAGACATTAAAATCTCAATTTTTTATGCATTGCATCATAACAAGAGGAGCAATATCTTAGGAAAACATTCAACGTCAAGAATATTACGCTACAAGAAAAGTGAGAAATGAGAGCAATACTGTAATCCATGACAGGATTTTTGTCTATTATATCTAAAACAAATTTGTTGGCTAAAAAATTTTGCTGCATTATTTTTTTAGTGGCTAAGATAACCAACTAAGTGTAAGTGGCTGAGAATGAAAAATTTGAAAAAGGAAACAAATTATTAAGATTTCACTATTGATAGTTATTTCTAGTAAGGAAATAATATACTTTTGAATGTACGTGAAAGGACTACAGATAAATTTTCGTACATTGCTTTAACGTGAAAATAAAAGCCTAGAAATTACATGATGAACAGTCAAACACTGTAAAAGCCTGGTTTTGCCGTGAGATATGAGTAGATAATACACAGTAGAAGTTACTGTATAAGGCCCGATATAACGTCGGTCCGTGTATAATCAACTGTTTAAGGCCATCAGTAAATGATATAGGAATACTATATAAAATGAGGACACGAGTGTGTTATTGGATGTCAAATTTTTACTTCAATATGTTAACTTCTACTTTTGTTTGTAATCATTAATGATTTTGAGAAGTGCTTAAATTTTGAGAGCAACTATTTTCTTTAAAAACTTTCATTATTGACTTTTACTACACTTACATTGTTTGTATACAATTTGACTGGTTGTGCCACAAACAGAAACGCTGGCGATATGAAAGCTCTGTACAATATGAAGAAAATATTTCCCTCTTTTGAATAAAAACTCCGGTGAAAGTATAATACTTACTCGTATGTACTCGTATACTCAAGAACAAGTACTTATAGAAAGCAGGTCTTCGTACCTGGTTACGATGAATTGAACTAAAATTTAAGATCTTTTTTCTCAATTCAAATAAAATTCTTTTAACTTGTGAATGACGTTGATGTTACAAAATAGAACCTATTTACAACATTTACAGGTATAGTAATATAATTAACACGTTGACTCCGAAGTGGTTCCACTTAGGTTAGGTTCTGTAATTTTTTCAGATCCATCTGGTGACTATGCGTACAAAGTGAAGTTTTACACCAATTAAGCAATCGGAGTCAACGTGTTAAGGTTGTGCAAACGTTGGTTGGTTCGTTCGTGTACTAAGTAGCGTCCCATTCATTCGCTCGTCGGCGTCATTGTTCTTATGCAAATGAGGATGAAACTCAAATGTCTGATTAAGTAGCAACAATTAACCAAATTACGAGCTCTGTATAAGATGCGATGAAATTAATTTGAATATGTACGTTTCCAAAATGCAACCTCAATTCATGAATTTTTCTATACCTAATACTTAAGCATAAACGCGAAGAAAGGAGCGCTAGCGAAGTAACCTATGCATGCATATATACGTGTGACATGTTCCTCCATTGTAGGAGTTGTAAGATCTTCTGTGCTATATACTCGATGATAGTCGTCAGCCATAAAAAAATCCGTTTCTTCACACTAATAAGAAAATTTTTAATCTGATACCAGTAGTGTAATTACTTGAAAAATGTGCAACTCAGTCTTCATTGGTTCATCCTCCAGTTGCGGAGAGTTTGTTTATGAACTTTTACCCAGGAGAATTCGTGAATACAAATTCAAAATTTTTCAATTAATAATTGAATAAATGTTTTTTACATGTGGCATAAGGTTAATTGACAACCACCAAATTTAAAATTATTATGTAGCACTTAGAACTGATTTTTGGTTGACTACTGATAAATGGTTTTAGTGTAAGTAGTTTATAACGAAAACTATGATTCCGTAAAAAATACATTTCGAGATTTTATAACACTAAGCAAATTATTTAAATTTATGGCACCATTTGTCGATGAGTTCTTTTTAATTCTGTTATTCCATATTGTTCGTATGTAAGAAAGTTCTTGTCGAAGTTATAAAACTTTTACAAACGAGAGTTAAAGCTAGAGATGACATTGCGTTCTCGCCCCATACAGCAAGTCTACCAAGCGATGTAAAGGTGCGGCGGAACATTTTCAAGCGAAGAAAGATAGCGCGTGTTTCTCATAAGCTGCGAATCATTCTGTAACGCACCTTGACACAATATTTGTAGCAGCGTTTGTGTCAGGATATGCGTCACCAGCGG
The DNA here is from genome assembly GCA_006783055.1 of Trinorchestia longiramus. NCBI lineage: Eukaryota > Metazoa > Arthropoda > Malacostraca > Amphipoda > Talitridae > Trinorchestia > Trinorchestia longiramus. Next base: position 261,967 of record VCRD01000034.1, on the reverse strand, counting down.
CATGCCTTGAAATACTGCGAGTTTACAGTAGTCTTTCACTCATTCGCCGCCGCTGTCAACACGAGAAGCTGCAATTTTTCTTTACCATTGCGGCACTCACATCAGTTATTTAATTTCAAGTATCGAGTCAACTGCATCATTTTTTTTAGCTATTTTTGAACAGTACCGTAAAGTATAGTCACAACTTTTATCTGCAATGTGTGTTGGACGGTGCATATCGCATAAAATCGGAATTTGGGCATCGCTTTCTTCGCTATTTTTTGAGGCATATTGTCAGCATGAGTTGTTTAACACCTGCTCTGTAAGCTAATCTATGATCGGACACTTTTCAGATTTACTCCAACAGTGACCTCACACATTTTTATCACAAACATGTGAATGCAAGCTATTTGTAACTTGAATTTGAAAATGAAGTGCACCAAACCACAAATCTATGTAATTGTGCAAACTCTGACGGCCATTTATTCCACGTTGGACAGTGCACGCAGTGCTTTTGAACGCAATAACACACATGATATTGTTCCAAATGTTACAAGGAATACCCTACTTCAGGGAATATTGTTGTCTTAATATAACTGACCATTTATGCGTTTGTGTCATTGAGAGACACAAGCCACAGAGTCGTCTTCATTGAACTGCCCCCCGGGCAACTTCACATGACTGAACACAAAAGCCTGAGTTAACCCCAACAAATAAGACAGGCCTTGTCAGTGAGGGACAACGCAAACGCCAGCAGTCTTGTTTCTTGAATTTACCTATCACTACCGAGAAGAGAATTTTGAACTCGATAAAATGAGGAGGTAGTATTATTGTTTGAATACGCAATAAAAATACAGGTATCAACTTTCCCTAAAGAAAATTCATAAATTAATTAAAATATTCATCACGTATTATCACTTTGCCATCTGAATTTCCTGCATCGAGTCTTACTTTCGAACATCTTGCGTTCCACAGATTTACGTGTGATTTGTTTGCAATGTATTTGACAATTAAGACGTATTCTTTTTCACAGAAATAAGACCTTCATTTTACCATGTGTACAGAGTGTTTTTCCTTTCCATTTCTGTGTCCTAAGATCTTGATTTGCGTCAATATTTTATTCTATTAATCCAGTACAGCCATTCGTAAGCATCGCAAAACAAATTCACCCGAGGAGTTTTTTATACATGTTCTCATACATGGGTAAAAATAAGCTGTGCATACATCATAAATTTGTATATATTACCAACATATTAGCTTAAAAAGTCAATATTACAAGTAGTGAGTGCATGTACTGTTATATCATACTACCAGCCCAATTTGTTCTTATGAAACTTAATCTTCTATCACTGTCATCACTGCATGGCAAAGCAACTTAGTCTGCGCCTGTGGTATCAGTCTTTAGAGATACACAAAGCGGGCAGACTACATGGATGGGAGTTCAATAATTTAATTTATTCTTCTGAGGAATGAATGGATCACATAATTGATACACAAACACGAAACCTGTACTATCTCTAGCTTCTCACAAAAAAGTGTGATATTCAAGAACCATCTGTCAATTATTATTATTTTTCAGAGCATAGACAAGCTGCCGGACAAGGTAATTATGAAGATCTTCTCGTACATCCCTCACAAGGAGGTGTGCCGCAACGCCCGCGTCTGCAAGAAGTGGAGGACCATCGCCATGGACTCAAGGCTCTGGGACTCCGTGTCCCTCCGTCCTGAGGTGTCCGGCCTCCACATCCACAGCATGGAACTTCTTCTCGCCCTCATCAAGTGAGGGCTTTGCTCACCAGCGATACTTTAATCAATGTGTGTTGTTCTGGATTAACATGTTTGCGAAATGAGGCCTGCTTGTACTGCAAATTAATGACAGGTTCTGTTTCTACGAGAAATTTTTTTAATGATTCGTAAGCTCTTTTTCTTACAGGTTAATAAAATCCATAGCAAGTTATTAACTCTAATATGTAAACACTGTAAACTGAATTTCACGCTTTGCTTTAAAGATTTGCTCTACTTGTTCCGAATTTGGTCTTCCAAAGTTCTGCCGTACCGCTTAAGCTTAAAAAAGATTAAAAAAGGTGACAAGCGTTCACATACTTTTCAAGGGACAAAATCTTTTTAAATTTAAGTTGATTGCATTTTGCCTAGTTAAAATAATAATATAATCATTTAATTTTTCAGATTATTTTCCCTAAGTAAGGCGTCAAACAATAAGAGTAACCATGAATAATGCAACAAATATCATTTCAAGATCAGCTTCATTTCCGATGTTAGTTTTACGTATTGTAGTGAGAACTTATGAAACCAAAGCCTATTTTGAGTCTCTTCTTCCTATTAGATTTGTAAATCCTGTTTGTTCGCCTAGTTTATACAATGCACTTTTTTATATTCTCGGAACGATTGGGCTCGCCAAGTATTTCATTGAGAAACTTCAAATTATTATTCGGTGAACTAAAAAACTTAACTCACATTATTAATCTTTCTTTTTTTACAGTATTTAATTTAGGAAATTGTTTTCCTGGATTTTGTGCTTGCTGCGGTACAAGTACATCTAGTAGTGTGTTCCGTGAAACATCAAATCAGAAATTTCACTCGGTTTCTTATTCCAAATATTAACCATTGAACTCTGGACCTAATTTAATTCGGATAAAACGTGCACGACAGGACATTTTTTCATTCTGCCATTCTCATTAGCAAGTAATAAAAGTAATTTTTTTTTGTTTTATAATAAGGTAAAACGAATTACAATTTAATCTAAATTCTGTAGTCGATGTCTTTGCATTCTTTCAAATTAAAACTCAAGTGAAAATTCATTTTCACTTTTAACTTTAGTTTCATTTCTGTGAACCAACAAATGAGGAGGATTATAGAATATTTGAATTCCTAGTCACCGTTTCGCTGCCTCCCTTCGCTACATCGAGCTGCCCATGGAACTCATCACCCATCCCGTGCTGCATGAGCTAGCAGCGAGGTGTCCTAATCTCACCAGGATGTTACTCGACTTCTCCACTGCCATGCAGCTACATGACTTCAACGACATGCAGGTCATACTCTTACGGCAGTTTTGTTGAATTATCTCACAGTAGTATTTGGTATTCACTTGCTAATATACTATGTATGGACTCGGGTTCTTATGAGAAGGTATCTGAAGAAGAAGAAAGAATTTACGAAGTTGTGGACGTTCACAAGTTAAAGATTTTTTTTTTGACTTCAAAATAGTCAGAACTCTCTTCTTTATGAAATTTTAAAGCGCATTCACTTTTTTTTATCTTATCAAGGCAATAAAAATTGAAACGATCTACTTCAATTCTGCTAGTAAAAATCTTAAGCACAAATGTCACAATCAGTGTGGTTGAAAACGTTTTTGAACACAGTTTAAGCGTTGTATTTGTAACACTGTTATGGTTCATCATTTTAAAATGTAAATTACGTCAACAAATTTAATATATCTAATCTTACAAGCCAGTTAAATTATTAACTCATATGTACTCGTTTTTTTCTCTTAGGCATTCCCTACAAAACTACGGACGATGGTCATCTGTTTATCCGAAGTGATCTTCATGGAAGGTTTTATGAGGAAAATTTACAACTTTATCAACGGCTTGGAAATTCTACACATTGTTGGTGAGGTCATCACAGGACTATCCAGTTGAACCATGTAGGTAACAAAAAAATCTTTCATTTAATTGAAACTTATCAGTAGAGGAAAGTGGAAAATCAAAAGCGGAATTTGGAATAAATTATTTTACAGAAATATAATTTTTAAAATACATGAGCAGAATTATTTGTCATTTCAACGACATTTTGCAGAAAAAATTTCAATGGTTGTCGAATTCGAATTTATATGAAGGTTTAGTAGATCATGTTTATTGTGAAATTAAAATTTTTACCTACCCCTTTCTCCAAGCAGCCTGGTTGGATGTAAGGTTTGTAGTTTAATTTTTTAAACTAAAAACAAATGAAACCATAGATCCAACTATTTATTAGTGTGGATAGTAAGTGAATGGTGACATCTGTATCACATAACTTTAATTAAGAAATAAGTATTTAATCGATAGTATGAGAAGTCAGGAAGCAACTAAGTGCTAAATATTATGACCGAATACGAGCGAGGTAACCCATTTTGATTCTCTGTAGCAAGAAGGTTACAGGGAAGGCTTCGATCAGGGGACTACCAATTTCATAAATTAAGTCATGTTTCAACTACAGTTAAGTCATAGATAAGTTAAAAAAGCATGTACTCAAGTTGTGTGAAAAAATGTAAGCCCCTGTAAATGACATGATTTTGACGGATTGTATAAAACCCAATATTGTTTTTCCTCTGACATTTTAAGAGAGATGTTTATTCTGTCGCTATATTTTCTGTAGGCCTTAGCAATTTTTATAGTCAGAGGCTGCCAGAAGATAGTACGGAGGTGAGTGTGTAAGTAATTATCCCAAACAGCGCTGCAATATGGGTTTACTCAGGATGTCCATAGGAAAAAGTCTTATCTGTGAGTGTTGAGGGATAAAATTCGAGCATAAAAGTATAAATGTGTATATTTTAGTATTCGAAAATTTCACTGCTTGCCGTTGCTATTCAATCCTATTTCTTTTTGTTGTCATCAAAACTATAAATTTTCCCACTATCGAACCTAAGAGGCTAACATAAGAGATAATATGTGATTTATAAATAGGTGATATTCATAATGGCTGAATGGGAAATGCAACGTAAACTGACCAATCATCATTTATTCCCACATTAAATTGCCACTTAGACAAAAACCACCTTCATTACAGAAGAACAATTTTTCGCAAAGGAAGTGTAATGGTATCGAAAACCTTATATTTCCTTTCCATACACAATTAAATAAATGAATCTGACGGTTTGCTAATGCTGCACAAGAAAGCTTCTGTATTTACTAGTTTCACTGTTGTATTCAAAATAACTGTCGACTTTTCATGTATGTAAAGTAGCTAATTTATTTTAGTCCATTATTTTCAGTGAACTAGAGTTTTATTCAGTTCTCATTGTTACGACTTGATGAACCTAATTTGAGCTTTTGTTATGGACTCAGGTACTTATGAGAAGGCATCTGAAGAGGAAGAAGAAATTTATGAAGTTATCAACATTCACAAGTTGAAGTCGGCAACTCCTAACCTAAAAGTCGTTAATTTGTACGGCATTAACTTCGTTGACGACTCCCACGTCGAAGCTTTCAGCTCGAATTGCATCCAGGTATCAAGTTGTATGAATGTGGTTTCGGGTGCTTCATAAGTTACGTTTCAACATTTTTCATTTATGATCTACACTTGTCTTGTATATTTTATTTAAATATATTAGTGACGCATCAATTGATAGAAAACGAACTGATTATCAGGTTAATTCCTCGTTGAGTCAAACATACGTCTATTCATTAACAAAACGCATTGTAATGATTCCTCCTTAATGAAGTTTGTAAGTGGTGAAAGTAAATGGTTACATCACCACTACAGAAATAAAAAAAATACTTGCAGAGGCTCAGAAAAAGTTCTGAATGATGTATCACAGTTTAAGAATTTTTTGCATTAATGTATGTATTAGTGTTTTAGAAATACGAATTTGGGTTTTGTTCTAATTTTTGTTAGGGAAGTTATTTGTGAGCACATAGTATTTTATGGTGGGCCATTAATTCTACATCATTTGAAGTTTGTATCAGCAACACTTTGACTTGTATCTTTCGTATTAGTCGGATGTTTCGTGCTTATTTCATAGCTTTACTATATTTATTGTCAATTTATATGTTGTATTAGTATAAATATATGTATTAATATACATATAGCTTTACTATATGTATATTAATAAATATTTACTATATTTATTTACTACATTTATCGTCAAAAACTTCAGTTTCGAGTTTCACGCTACTGTATTCTGTGCATAGGATCTCTTCCACCACAATTATAACATTAACTAATCACAAACTCAAAAGTTAAGATACTGCTAATAGGACATTTCTTTCAGTTTTATCTGATTACCTGATTTCTAAATTGAACCAAATGTATAAATGCCAGAATTCCGCTGATGCGCAACTAATTTTTTTCCTTAGCTGGAGTGCCTCGCCGTCAACTTCTGCGCAAAAGTGACTGGTTCCTCTCTCAAAATCCTCCTCAATCGTTGCAAGAAGCTAAAATGTCTCCTCATGAACCAGTGCAGTGAGTTTAGTTAGGCAGGCATTAACAGTTGATGTAATCGAGCACCTTTCGCTTCTAAGTTAGCGAAATTTTTTGGAATGTGGGCTCCAGACTATCATGTACGCAATGTATCGTGGATAGTCTACTTCTTTCTGACTTAAGTGCATCATGCTTTTGTAAATTTAATGGACAGAAACTGGTAAGTTTTTAAAAACATGAAAATGAAAACACTGCGTGTTTGTAAGAAATTTCTAATATAGACATTGTTTTTTATCAGTAGAGATTCGTATTAAATAAAGAGAAGACCGGTTTCAACACACTACTTCTATTTTATAATGTGTTTGGGAAATTAATGAATTAATTCGTTTATGCCAGATCTACAAGACTCATTAGTGACTGAGGCTGAATGGGAGAAGTCTTCCATACAGGAGCTTGACATCACGGCCAACGATTTGTCACAAGATTGTCTGATTGACCTGTTGTGTCGTATACCTTCGCTGCGGTGGCTCAGTGCTGGGCAAATCGACGGCTTCACTGATCAAGTAAAACAAGATTAGGGTGCAAATTATTCTGGAGGATAGGGGAGCTGTAGCACATCATGATACAAAATAAGGGTTGTAATACATGTCTTTTTTTTAGATATTCGGCCTCCTTCAGTAACCGACTAAATACGCTAGAAGCTTACGCTTGTATTAGAGTGTCAATGACAGAGACATCACTTTTACGTCATAGTTTTATAATAAGAAATTTTTAGCTCCAGAGCTGTAAAACCTCATATTTTTCCGTTTGTCTGTTACTAAAGAACTCATGAGCTACTATGCGAGGAACCTATAGAGTACTTGGCGTGTATGACAACACAGAGGTATTTTCTTTTAAATTTCAATGACCTATTGGTTCTAAATTTAGAATATATTATACTTGGAAGCTAATCCCATATACATGAATCCGAGATCAAATGAAAATATTTGGTAGACTTTTGGATCAGGTTCACGCTACAATTTCATCAGAAACTTATTTTGAAACGCATTTCATTGCTCCATCTTTTCTGAGTGTTTATATGAAAATTGTTCGAATCTATTACAACTAAACTATTCTCTCACGAAGGCGCACATCTTGTAGGGCACTCTGTGCCTCTAATTTGAACTGATAAAAGTACAGAGTTCAACTTAAAACCTAATAATTCTAGTTATTTTTGAGTCGAATTTAGTTTACGTACATGGAAGGCAAATCCACGATCAAAACTGAGCAATTTTTTGATCATAATATAGATAGTATTGGTGATAGGTATTAGGACATGAACTTTTTAACTTCTATTGCATGCACATTGCACATAGGTGAAAATTAAGTAATATCAATTATTAAACATATAAACTATATTCCATGAATGTTAGTATATAGATTTTTAACTACAAAAATGAATAAATATCAACAATATTTAATATTTAGCGTGTGACCCTTTTGCGATCTTTTTGAATAATGTAACTATTTATTCGTTTTGTAGTTAGAAATCTATGAACTAACATTTATTTAATATAATTTATAGATTTCATAATTGATATTCCTTTTTTTACTTATGTACAATGTATATACATGCAATAGAAGTAAAAAAATCTTCACCTAATACTGTTCACCAGTACTGTAGTTCACGACTTTATTGAAGCCATACATACCGAGATATAACTAAATGAACTTCAACAATCCAGTTTGATAAATATCTAGTTATTTTTTATGATGCAAGTGAATTTTCTCTCCAGACATGCAATATCAAATGGACAACTTTAGTTTCAGAGGTTAGGCAAGAGTACACTTGAATTCGTTTATCCGTACAATACAGTATACTCTATTGTACATTCTAGTTTTAGGATAGCAATATTGGACAAAAAGTAGTTCCCATGGTGGCATACTGTACTTCGCATATATGTTTTTGCAGGTTTTAAAAACATACATGGAGAGAGGGAATTTGAAAAACTTGATCGCAGTGGACTTTGAAATGTGCGACAACCTCTCAGAAGAGGGCCTTTATAAGTTCCTAGCCAGGGTCGGACCGAACCTCCGCGGTTGCGTCCTGGCCGGCATACCGCAAGTGACAGACACACTGTTGTCCAACATCATGCCAGCTCTGAAGAACATCAAGTAAGTCAGCAAGTGGAATATTAATTAATTCATTAAAGTTAAATGAAGCGTGTTATCTAGAATTCTGTAGCAGTTGTAATTTAGATCTTATATTAAACTGTTGAGGCACTAATAGCTGAAATATGATTTGTTACATGAAATATACGTTCTGGTAACCGAATCATACTTTTTCGGTTAGTTCCACTTCAATTATTCTATAATACTGAATACATAATTACAGCTTAACCTCATGAACTGAGAAATTTATGATAGCATCCGTAAAAGTTTTCTAAATTATAGTAAGGGATGTTATTTCACATTTTATTTCAGTTGATTTCTAAGAAAAATACTCAACAGAAAAATGTGGATCGGGAAAATTATTTAGAATTGAAGAACAAATCTATTGGCAAAACCACTGTAGGACTTCGATAAAACTCTCTTTACATTGTAAAGTTAAACAAATTAAATCCTATTTCATATATTTTTTCTACGTACCAACGTAACTTCGGCCATGTTGTCCCTGTGCTCAGGTTGAATTGCACTGCAATGTGCATAGCAACTGAGTACTCGGTGAATTGAAGGGTGGACAGCACTAGTGGACTACTTGCATTTTTTCCCACCGGAGAAAATGCAAGTTGTCCACTAGTGCTGTCCACCCTTCATATAGTAAACTACTGGATCGTAATCGCCTCTGTCTGCGCTGTGTTAGCGACAGCAAGGGAGTGGACTACTTACATTTTTTCCCGTGGAAAATATATTATATTTACCATGGGAAAAAATGCAAGTAGTCCACTAGTGCTTTCCACCCTTCAATTATACATATTCAATACATAAATTTCTAATAATTTTAAGGTTTTTTAACTAAGTATTGAAGTTTAATTTTTCAATTGTGCTTTTTTATCGATGGTGCTTTTCGTCTAAATAACAACACCTTTTCGTCAGGCTTTGCTTCATGAACGATGCTCCTCATTTGACTGCTTCTCCCACCCAGTAACTTGATTTCGTGGGCAGAATTTTGAAGATGGGCATGTTGCTGGACTGCGCCAATAGGATGCAGTGCAAGATCAGCGTGGACCAGCTTACTGACGTGCTGGCTCGCTACGGGCCAAACTTGGAACGTCTTGAGATGAGCTGGGGACCAGACATAGTCAGGTTCTCGGATAAAAGTCAGAAGGCTATCGACACTCTGAGGGTGCGATGCCTCAAACTCAAGTGTTTAGTCCTCAGGTCAGACTTGTGAATTTTCTGCTTTGCTTTGTTAACATACGCAGAACTGTAAATTTTTCTTATAAATTTTCATATGATTTTGAAACTTGAGGGAAATTTTGGGAAAAATTAAGATTAGATCAAGCTTGAAGAGGTCATCGAAATAAACAGTGAAAGCCCAAATTTGTTGCAAAGGCTAGACAAGAAGAAAACTCTATGTTGCACATTTCACGAGAGTCGATTACAGCTTTCAAAGCGATTTTTCAATTTTCCTACATAAGAAGGGGGTGTTCATAGATTCATTTAACTCAATTTGACAGTTACAATCATGAGGGAATATTTAATAATGAAGTAAGGATTATTTGTTCAGATATTCAATAGGGAGTTACAACTTGTACATCACCAATGTCCACAGACTTGCAAATTTATTTTATTGAGCAGTGACGGCAAGTACTACGAGGTGGTCAAGGCTAATTTTGAACGCGCTGACAGACTGACGGTTGTCCGCACGTCTACAAACTGCACTATTTCCAACGTGTACCTTCTTAACAACTACAAGGATCTTGTCTTTAACTGAATGGTCAAGTACATAGCCTCCGTCATCTTCAGTATGTCCCTGAGTAACTACAAGGAGTCGTCTTTTAACTGAATGGTCAAGTCTAACTTTTGCCTCATCTTCAATATGTTCCTGATTAACTACAAGGATGTCGTCTTTAACTGAATGGTCAAGAATATAGCCTCCTTCATTTTCAGTATGTTCCAGAGTAACTACAAGGATGTCGTCTTAAACTAAATGGTCAAGAATATAGCCTCCTTCATCTTTGGTACGTTTCTGAATAACTATAAGGATGTCGTCTTTCCTGAGTTTGCACACGTCACACTAATTGCACCACGTCCATTGTGTACATGCTGAACGACTGCACTGTTTTATACATTTGAATAAAAAAGCTCCTAGACTATAATGTCTCAAGCATGTTCATAGGTAAATATAACAATGATATCTTCCACTGAATTTAAGTCTATAAAAAGTAAACTTTTTAATGTATGTTTCATCAAGAAGTAACTCAAAATCTTGTTCGTCGCTATATTCTCGTTTTATGCTTATTTGTAGATTAAATGTTAGAAGTGAAGATTACTTGTGCTTTAGCTAATAAACTTGATCTATGAATTCAAAATTAATGCTCATACTTTTAGTTTTCAACAGAGCAAGGAAATAAATTTAATGTAGAAGTATATGGAATATAACATTGTTTTTAGAGATATTCCTTTTCTATCTCTTTCAATCGCTTTCACCCTGGAACTAACATAAATGAATGTGATACCTTCACCTCATCTATGTATGTATAAGTATGACATTTTCTAAAGCATCGGTTAAATGTTATGACCGTGCTTGGTGTTTCTTCAATTTGATAGTAAATATTGAATGTTCGTTGAGAATTAGCATTTCAAATGAACTTTTAAGCATCAAAAGCGTAAAACAAAGCGTCTTTGTTCTAATTTCTATTCGTTCCTTGGGTACAGTTATGAACTCGTAGAAACTAAGCTTTGATTTAACATTTCTTTTAGGAAGGCCAGTAAATTTTGAGAACTCTTCCAAGGGCTCATACCATCTAATCACACTGTGAGGTAGGTCATGGAGCGGATGAAAAAGGGACTTATCCAATTCAGCTTGTAAATTTTCAAGTTCATTTTACATTATGTATATTAGTTGCTCCGCACCTTCATTGAGAACCCACTCATGAATAATTTGTGATTTTATTTATGTGAGAATATACTTTTGAGAATATATAACTCGACATAAACGGAGGTCTTCGCTATGAAAACTTTTATTCGCGAGACATAAACTCTTGTTGATTATGTATAATGGGCGCGGAAAGTTTCAACGATTCCATTAATAAAATCACACTAATATTGTTCGAAATAGAGTAAATTGATTAGCGTAAAGGTAATGTGTAGTCAGTTCCTCTCTGAAAATGACTTTTTTACTTCTACATCTTACGACACAAAATGTAGTGGCTATTTATATGAAACAAAAGAACGTTTATACAGAACGACGTTCATACGGAAGAAATGATGTTTGTCGATAGGAAACAACGCTTATACGAAAAAATACCGTTAATACGAAAAAAATATAAAGTACGTTAGAAAAATGGGGAAAAAAATTTGATGCCTGATCTTACATGCAAACGTTATTATTCGTTGCCCTGTTCTGCTATTGCCCTTATAATGAAATTTGTATCACATATTCTGTTTGTTCATACTAATCAATAAGTATATTATCGATCATGAGTGAATTATATAACAGCTTTACGTTCAATTGATTTTCTGTGAAAACTTGTTTCTTTCTTTGTTTTGCTAGCTGGATGGAAGTATTCATAACGATTGTTGTTTTTGACCTACTAGGAAATTTAATCGGAAAATTTTTTATGATGCAAAGATTGACTTCTGAAAAAATGTTAATCGGTATCCGTTTAGACACGACCTTACACTAAGTTCTCGTAATACAATAGTCAAACGATTCGATACGTTTTTCTCAACTAAGCACCTTCTCAAACACCACAATTTTTGCCCTGATTAGCAATTTCGATAGGAAATTGGGATGGAGAAAGAAAAGACTACACGATGGAGCAACATAGGTGGAGGGTTCTCGAATTCTGTCTTTCACATTAGCATGATTGCCTGACCATCATGCAAACTTACAATCATGTACAAAATACACCGGAAAATTCGCGTTGCTTGTGATGAAGATAGAACATTTAACCACATTTACTGGTACATTTCGGTTAAGTGTAACTTACAAATAGTTGGAAAGAAAAATAGCGCTGTCATGCATCTCTCCTTCATCAAAGTTTCTTATAGTACGAGGCCATCGGAGGTTTCCAACCTTCGATTGCCTGTAAAAATGACAAATTTACTTCACATTATAATTTATTACAAAAAATACTGCAGGGTCTCACTGATTTTTCAACATAATCGTCAAAACTGTGAAGTTTGGTAGTGTTAAGGGATTTTAAACAAAACAAACAAACAAACAACTTTTTTTCCAATCAAGTACACGGTACATAGACATTAGTACATTGGTTTATCAAATTTTTAAGGTTAACATTCTTAGAGTAAGGGTGATGGTGAGCTCCATGCGATGATCCTGGGGTGTGTCCATGGGCGGGGAGTTGAGGGCTTACCGATAAGTGCGAGCTCACGGCGTGAAACGAGAAACAGCTCGTATTCATGGCCGGATTTCGAACCCGCGGTATTTCTGCCCGAACCAGAGACCTGATACCTAACACAGGCCGCAGACCACTCGACCACGGTGGCTGTTAATGTAACAGCTGAACCAATGAGGAGAGACGTGTTTTGACGTCTCTCAGTGAGGTGTTTTGACGGCACAACAGACCCAGACCCAACGGGCAATCAGCTTGCTGCATCCGAGGTCTCGTACGAATGAGTACAAAGGAGACTTTGAAATATCTAGAAATTCTTCAGTTCTTCAAAAAGTTCACTGATTGTAAACTTTCGTTTGACATTGATCACTTGATGAACACACTGAACTAGGCCTAAAGTAGTGACAGACTTGCGCCTTTGTCCACCTTCTTCATCGACAAAGGTTCGTCCTTCTTTAAATTTTTACACCATTCTCGTGCACTACCCTCACTCATAAAGTTGTCACAGTGCCCTTTACTCATTCTGCGATGGATTTCAGCAGCACTAAATCCTTCTGCTTGCAGGAAAAAGATTATACATTTGGCGAGAGCATCGATCGTATCAGCCATGTTCAATTTCCTTTACAGCTACGATAAACGCATTGGAAACAACAACAGCAGAGGTTGTGGTTAGGAAGCTGTGCAATCGATTGGAGATTGAAAAAAACAGCTTCGTAAATTGTTTTAGTGATTTATTGGACTAAAGCTGATTTTTTAAAAGTTCGTTACACAATTAGGTTCTCAAACGACTAAATTCCGAAAATTAAATTTCTAAAAACTAAATGTGGCATCGATGCATATCTTGATTTTTTTCAGAGTAATATTTTCTAGATTTTTAATGAAGTAGTATACGATTATTCATGTTCAATTTTCTAGGTGCTTTAATTTCTGAATGACCCTTATATAGTATCCTGAGCAACGGATTTAGATCGCTACTACATTGACCTGGATGAAATTTACCCAAGCGGATCACGGTATATTTTCGCTCAGCCGTCTACTGTTGACGATTATCAAGTTGTTTTAGTGCAAGCTACTTCTATTGAAGGGGCTATTTTATTTTACATTCTTGGAGTTTCTTTGAAATAAGTTTTGAGTAAACAGTTTAGAAAGTAACTAGCTCCTTGAGATTGAATTGAGCTAAGGTTGCTTTTCGATCACTAGCTATTGCAATGAATTGTGGGACATCATCGTCTTCTGGAGGAAATGAAGACAATTTCCACACGTTTTATTCAGATGTAAGTATAATTGTCGTGCCCTCGTTAGAAATATTGAAATTACATAACACCTGTTTCTGGGAGTTTCCATTTGCAATTAAACTATCATATTGTTTTGGACTTTATCCATGAATTTTAAGAATATCGAAGAAATTAAGAATATTCATAAATAGCAAGCTTAAAACTTGAAAAGAATTGAATATGCTCCTGTTATCTGCTGTTAGCATATTTTTAATACCCTAAAAATTTGGAATGCAAATTGTTACATTTATGTTTTTACTGCACATTTGCAAATGTTGAGTGTCTTTTACAGCTTAACTAGCCTTTTTAAAATGCTGTTTAAAGCTTAAATGACGTTTAAATTTTAAATGGTTTTAAAAGCCTAAATGGCTATTATAGCTGAAATGTCTTTTGCAGCTCGAGTGGCTTGTGAAGCTTGTGTTTCTATTGAAGCAATGTATATTAAAGCTTTAAATGGTTTTTAAAGCTATGTAAAGATAGAGCTGGCCACAAAAAAAGTCAAATTCAATGGCTTAGATCTTAATAATGACTTGGAATGATAACATCTATTCTGCAGGGTTTCATAAATGAGATGTCAAGGTGGCCTTGTTTTCATTACTAAGTGATCAGTACAGTTATAAATAACATTCCAAATTCAAACTTAATATCTAATACATGTTTCATTGATGTTTTTTAAAGGAAAGAGCAAATTTGATGCAAATACTTTACTCAGTGTTCATGATGCCTGATCATATTGTAGATATTAGAATCCTTCTTTTTTTGCCATAAGGTTCAACATCTTCACTTGAAGTGTAGCCAAATATTTGAATATTTAGAGCAAAAAAGTAACAAATTTCTTATCCTCTATTTTTCATCAAAAGACACTTTTTAGCATTTCTTTTAAAAACTACTATACCATAGGAGGATGAAGAGTTGTAAATATATGCAGGTCCTGGAATACTCATTATAAGGTATGAGGATGGAGAGTTGTGAGTGTATATGATTCCTGGAATAGAATGATTTGAGCATAATATCAAGTTCCAAACTTAAAACTTTGTTTCATAATGTAGCTTCTGCTGATAGAATTTTAGAAACTTTAGGTTATTAGTGAAAATTTCTTGATAATGTCAATAAAAAATGTGTAAAATCTGTTTCAAGAAGTATATCAAGTTTTGGAGAAAACAAAAAAAGAATATAGGCAGAAAAATGTTCCTACTGTCTGTTAGCAGTAATAGTATATTTTATTGAATCAAATTTAGTATTGACTAAGAAAATAATGATTAAACTATAGAATCTTAATAACTTTTTAAGTTCAGTTTAAAAAATATTAAGAGCAATAAGGTGTACTGTAGAATCTCAAGATAAAAGTCTAATTTGTTCTGTAATTTAGTGTGTCATTTTACTCTTATTTCAAAGAAATTTTTACC
This sequence comes from Trinorchestia longiramus, assembly GCA_006783055.1. Taxonomy (NCBI): domain Eukaryota; kingdom Metazoa; phylum Arthropoda; class Malacostraca; order Amphipoda; family Talitridae; genus Trinorchestia; species Trinorchestia longiramus. The sequence goes on along the minus strand of VCRD01000034.1, from coordinate 246,670 downwards.
TATGAAATTAATTGAAAAAGATTTAATGCATTTCAGATGTGTATAAACCAAAACAAATATAAAAAATGCACTGCATTTTTGCATATTGTAGCCCTCAACACTGTATCTCCTGCTAGCTTTTTCACTTATACCAGTACAAATTTCTCATCTCTTCATAGATGTTTGTTTTAATTGGTCGAAAATTTTAATTCCTTTTGCTGGTGTTATACTTTTAATTGCTTCCTTTTGCTAAGGTTGTTACAAATTGCAGATGTACTGCAGTATACTGCCTTGTCAGTTCAAACACACACATTTTCATCATGTTTATCTATTATTTCTTGCTTTACTTCTATTGACATCATTCTTTCCTTCTTCTTACTACTGTTCTTTGCACTCATTTTCTTCAGCCCTATGATATCACACACAAAAGTAAGTAAATAATATGAAAATGACAGAATAAGCACAGGGCACAAGATCTGATTTGCTCTATGGTAAACACATGGATATTAGCTCAGCTAATGCTGGGTTGATGCAACATCTAGTGGTAGCATTTCAATGTGCTATCTTTTCATCAATGCTTTGCTTGCATCCCAAGTATAAAAATGCCCTAATCATAACTTGTATCTCAAAAAGCTTGTGTGTCAGGCTGCTCATATCTTAACTGCAACGTGAAAGATGGGCAGAAGATAGACACTTGTAAATGCTTTTTAAACTGATTGATCATACTGTACGCACTGATTTATCAGTTCCTCTTATTCTGCATGAAAAGTGTTCTAAAATGAGTGAACAGAACTCTAATTGAAAATTATATCTGGTAAAAAGTTGTAAGTATTCAGAACCTTTTACTCTACATACCTTGTCCTGTACTTTAATTAAGCTGTAAACTTCAATGAGTCAACTTGAATCTTTAATCTTAACTCTCTACAGTGGAAGCCAATACAGTCCTCAATGTTGTGCCATATTTTTTGAAATATTTTCAAGCCCTAAATCAGATTTACATGTAATTCCATCTTTCACAGGGTAGTTGTTCAAGATTTCACAGGCACATTCTTAATCTACTTGCTCATCTCCATTCGACAAATTCCATCAGTCTGATCTTGTATAGAGATCCATATTCCAAATCCAAAATCCGAACTTGAAATTTCCTGCATATCAGATACAGAAGAACCTGTAAATCTTTAGCTTCACAGAGGTGACCATAAATTAGCTAAGAAACCTGCTGCTTTGTTAGTTTTTTCTTACTCAGATGTCTATTGAATGTCAAATGTATATCCTTGGTAATACTCAAATCTTTCTGTGAACAAATGAACAGAAGTAGACCTAACATAACTTTCTAGACTATTTAATCTGCTATGACATACAACTTTCTTTACCAAAGCAAAAGACTGAAAAGTTTTTTATACTTAATTTAAGTTACCATAATGTCACTGCAACAAAGGTCAAAGAAAAATCACAAACCTGATTGATTAGAGAGTATATTCTCACCTCTGCATGTGGCAGACTTATCTTCAGTCTCATTTGTACATCATTGTTAATCTTCTATCAGGCATGAGTTTGCAAGTACTTCATAAAATTGAAGTAACTGTACCTGTCATCAGTTGCACCTGATGGAAGGTTAAAAAGTTACAAATTTAGTTTATAAATTTATGAATGTGGAGGTCTCAGAATGGAATCCTTTAGATCCTTGATATGAATATTGTTGCTACTTCTAAGCTCACCAGATGCAACCAATCTTATTGACTTGCTATGCAGGAGACCTGAAACCACAAGTAAACTAAGTCTCATGCCCAACCAATTCAGCATCAGCTTCTTTATATTTAATTACATTAAATGTATGGCAAAACTCACATAATACCTTAACATATCCAAAGTCTAGCTGCTCTTTTTCATTATCGTAGGTTGGCAGTAATTAAACATTTATGACCGTGTTCTCACAAAATCTATGTTCCAAAAAATTATTATTCAAGGATTTTGCAGCATTCAACTGTGTGGTCTGTAGCTCACAGGATTATAATGGAACCTTTTTATAATCTGACATATGAGTCTCATACCATTTGCAGTAATCCCTTACTAAGGAGTTTTGCTGCATATTAATATCAAAGCATAAAAAATGTTATCCAACACTAACTCTAGATATGTGTGATATTAGAACTAGTGTTAACTTTGCATCTTTGGCAGAGCCTCATGAGATATTTGTATCATACTTCAGTTACCTACAGTGGAACTTGTGATGAGCTGCTGAGAATATCAGAACTTCTTTCTTATTATACTCCAGAAAAATAATTAGAAAAGTCAGTGACATTATCCTACAGTTTTCAGTCATTGTGCCATTACAGACTTTGAGAGGAATCACAGTGAAAAAATGATGCACTTTATATCTACAATAATCATTTTATATTAGCTCTAGACATGGAAATTATAGTTGCAGAGAATGACTCTTCAAGCTTAGTGAATCATAATTGGCATTTACAAAGTGCAAGTCACAATCTCTCTTATATGCATCTCAAGCTTATCTATGCTCCTTCACTGTGAGGAAAAGGGATGTTGCAGGTTTGCCTGTGAGAGATGAATCTCTGATTCTGATTGGAACATTAAAGTTTTAAACAGATTTGTGACTGAAAAGTCTTACATATGTAAGATCAGCTTGGAAATCATGGATATTGCAGTTCCAGTCTAAAAGCTGTAGGTCATTTTCTATTTTTCTATTTTTCTTGTACCATGGCTATAACAAATTTAATTTATATTTTAATATATTTCCCTCTTGTCTGGTGTTAGAAATATTATTCAGGTAATGTATGACTGATTCTTCTTCAATTCTTGACCAGGCTGTGACATTCATGACAATCACATTTATACTCTCATGTGCTAACTGAAATTAGTGTTCATGGAAGAAACATACATGTAGAGCAAAATGATTTGTTAAAAAATCATGCACTGTAATTTTTGCATTGCCACTAACTACCAGTTGCTCACAATCAGTCACATTGAGTCAATGATCTCCATACTATACTAGTACACCTGCACATGGACAAATTTATGTGTTTTTCAGGGAATTCATTTATTTTATTTGTTAGTTGAAGCAGCCTTTTTGAGTTGACATATGGAAGGGGAAGAATTCTAAGAACAAAAAAAATGTATTATGTTGGAATCAAGCTCCTTTGGTATTTACAATATAATGCTTAAAATACTTTTAAACTGGTTCCATTAACAAATCAATACATGGCCTCAGATGAACACTTTATTTCAGCTCCTTAATATTAGCTTGTTTGAAATTGATGACCACTATCCAATTGTGCAGTGAGGCAGGGGAGGGGGGAATATATTTATAAATAAATACTTGGTAACTTTTATTTGATAGTAATAGTGTAGTCTTATTACATGTACCATATAATAAAAACCATTATGCATTTCTTTATGTATAAATGTATTGCTTATCCATTCTTAAATAAATACAATTTCCTGGGTTTATGAACTAGTCATGTTTTAGTGTTGATTATTACAAAGCTGTGCTGATTTTTTAAATTTTTGGTTAATTTCTACTTGCAAACATGCTCCTTGAATAGACCTTGTATTTCATAGATGTTGTACCTAATTTTTTTGACACTTTCAATTAGAATAAAATATTGTTTTGTAATGCATTGTTATGGCTTTCAAACATAATTCTCTGATCTAGGTTAATGTGCAACAATTTCATAAATGTATTACATGTTAGGGTTAAAATGATTGTTTACTTTCAGTTGAAGGAAACAGAGAAGAAGGATTCATGCCTGACGTCTAAGCAGCAGATAGACCGGCTGCTGCGCCCTGGTGCCTCTTATGCTAATCTGAACCCTTTCCAAGTGTTGCAGATTGAGCCTACATCTTCTCCTGCTGAAATCAAGAGAAAATACAAACGGGTAGGTGTGTTCAGCAGCTATGCATGGTTAAGCTTTAACCCTGTCGGGACTGACGGTTACTCTAGTAGCCACCATTTTTTCTAGTAGCAACTAGATAATCTAGGTTACTAGATTTAAAAAATAAATACAGTAGCCAAATTTTTCAACAAACCCTAACGTATTATTTAGACCCTAAATGTGCAGTTTAAACTGAGTTGGAATAAAACAATCATTATTCAAATTGTCGTACTGAAAGGGTTAAATGATGCATATATTTGCAGCTTCTTCTGTTAGGTTTTGCATTTAGCTTATTATGTACATCAAAAACTTGCACCTAGGCACATATTTGAAGCATTTTACTTTCAGTTTTTTAGCTGACTATTCAGTCATTTTAAATGGACAGGTTAGGTGAATTTTTTGCTCATATTGGTGATAGTTTTTAATTAATAGATTTCTTGGAATTATTTCCTTATTTTTCAGTACAGGTGTAATCTAATAGTTCTTCTACGAATCGCCAAGTTTCACTTGAATTTTATTACTGGAACGTAAGTAATAAGTAATGATTGCAATGTTTATGATATTCCCTTTTTGTTTGTCTCAAGAATAGAAGTGTATAGTGGACTTTTTTATAATTCAATTTATGTTTTAGTATGTATCATTAAGGTTATAATTCCAAGAAATCTGTTGAACATAAACGGCTTCTGCAGAAAATCTCTAACTTGGGCATCGCCACACAGTGGTTTCAGAGCTATCTAGCAAACCGATCTCACGCAGTCAAACTAGAAAACACAATTTCATTACCCATACAAAACGATTTCGGCGTTCCACAAGGTTCTATTCTCGGTCTACTTCTGTTCTCGATTTTTATCAATGATTTTCCATCCATGCCGTCAAACACGAGAATTTCCATGTACGCAGATGACGTACAAATTGCAATGACAAGCGCGCCGGCCAAACTATCTCATACAAAATCAAATGCTGAAATACTTTTAAAACACGTAAAATCATGGTACGACCAAAATGGTCTCAAGCTTAACGCAAACAAGACACAGTGCATCATTTTTGGTTCCAAGAACACAATAAAAAAGCTCCCGA
>VCRD01000034.1:224460-240541 GCA_006783055.1 Trinorchestia longiramus | reverse complement strand
TCAATTTAATAACAATCACAACTTTATGTTTTAAGTTTTCGCTCTCATAATTTTCCTTTTTCGGTATTTCTCGGATGTTAAACATCCAATTCACTTAAATGTAATGATGTCAAATCTAATCTGTACCTAAAGAAAATATTTCGCTTATCACCTAAAATGCGTATAATATCTACCACGTCAGAATTTAGATGTATCACCAACGATTACCTCTTAAGTCATCACTGAAAAAGCGAAGTTTCATTTGTTTCCCCATGTATATTTAACGTTCATTGCGTGATGCGAATGTTTATGTATACCCGTAGGTACTGCTGTTCTATCATCTATGATACTATGCATAGAATACCTACCACTTAAGGATTTTATGATAAGGCATTTTTAAAAACCAATGATGTTACATTTCTTATGTACCAACTTTATTGGAAATATACGTTTTTGTTTTGTTTGTTTGTTGTCTGACGTGTTACTTTTCATTTGCAGTTGTCCATACTGGTTCATCCTGATAAAAACCAAGATGACAGCGAGCGAGCACAGCGAGCTTTTGATGGTTAGTTGTTATGTCTCACCATTTTTCCTATTCAAAATACGTTTTCATTTTTAATACTGGTGTATTGAGTCATTTTTGGATATTATTATTTTGTAGTTAATAACATTGGTTATATTGTAGTGGATTTAGTCTCTTTATTCCTTTTGTAAACCAGTTGGTCTTAAGTGTTATCAATTATTTGCATTAATTAATAACAAACTTTTATATATCCATCGATAATTCATTTGTTTGCTATTATGTATTCACGTTCTATTCACATGTTGCTAAAAATTTGTGCTGACATACATATCATAACAAACTAAGTTTAATGCACTGTGATAATTTTATTGTACTAATTTTCTGTGCCAGAGCTCACCAAGGCGTACAAAGTGCTCGAGAATGAAGACGCTCGACAGAAGTGCCTTGAAGTTGTTGAAGAAGCTCAGGAGATTGTTAACTTCAGAGTGAGTTGAAAAAAATTCAAATGGATTACTTTGAATGCAGTTCTGTCGTACTTGGTAAGCTAGCATTAATGTGAGTAAATTCTCTTCTTTGTAACCAATAAAAATTATTAGTATGTGAGAATACTATTTCAAAAAAATAGTAGTGATGGAATAATGAAAATCAATTAACAGATATAGTGTCTTGGTGATGTACTTCACTAGACAGTAAAAGAACTTCTATGTTTAAAGTAAATCATTTGACGCTTCGTTTTTCAGTTGCATTATCTTGATAGACATTAGTTCAGTCCTCCGACATTCAGGATCACCAGGAGATGAAAGCTCCTTAACAATGGTTTCCATTGTTGGTGTCACAAAACTGAGCTTTGGAATATAAATAGTGTTTGATTACGACTCAATGCTCTAATGTTAAATGTTATTTACTTTCTTGTAAAAAAGTTTGTCCTATCAAAGGTTTTGTGTGTAATTTTTGCTAGTCGTATGAACTTTCACATTTTTGTTTCCCTTTTTATTTGAATATGAGACAGCATCCAGTTAGTTGCTAATTGGTATACTTTGCTGGTGTTTACAATCATCTTAATGACATTGCGCTCCGTATCAGGTATTATGAAGGAATTCTGAGTTGAGAGTTATAATTTAACTAAAAAATAATTTTCCTTTCGGTTTGAAATTTTATAACGTTCAAATTAACCACTTCTTTTCCAATCTTGTTTTCTGTATTGATAAAGTGTTGACACCTTTAGTCAACGCTCAAGATAATTCTTGTCAATCTTGGGAATCTAATTGTCATACACAGGTGTTGATAATAATGATAATTGACATTATTGTTATCAGATTGAAGAGCGTCGTCGCCAGCTGAAGAAAGAGAAGAAGCCTCCTCATGTGGAAGAAGATGATCCTGAAGTACTGCAGCGCTCGATTTACGTGCAGACGATGAAACTTTTTGCGGACATGGAGCGGAAGCGACGTCAGCTCGACCAGAGAGCTATGGAGGAAAGGAAACGACAGAGAGAGCAAGAAATTGACGAGGAAGAGACTAAAAAGCATCACAAGGAATGGCAGAAAAATTTTGATGTGAGTTTTGTCCAAGTTCTGATTGTATAATAAGTAATTGTGATTGTGCAGGGATGCAGAAAATGAGAATAATTTCATTCTTAATACTTTTCTGCCTTGAAAACTGTGCTTTTGGGAGTGAAGTTCTGTTCTATTTCATTGCAGTGCTTCGTTGATGCTGAAGTTGGTCATTTTTTCTATAAGAGGCAACAATTTCTTGTCTCTTCTTCGAGTATGCCATTTTTTCATCCAGGGCGTTATCCTTCGCCACCTCCTTAGAGGCTTTGCGCATTTCGTGGATAAGTTGGATTCCTGAGCGTTTATCGACATGTGCGTTGATGTGTTTATCTAGTTATATCTTGTAAGGCATGTGCTCATCAGTGATGACTCTAGCTGTCTGTTCTAGGGTCAGCTACGCTATTTGCAGGAGGCTCTTATAGATTGGTTATGTCAGGGGTCGGCAAAGTGGTCGATATCGACCCCTGGGGGTCGAGGACAGAACTCAAGGGGTCGATAAATTTATGGGGGTCGGAAGGGGGGTCGATTAAGGATATATATGGTTGAAGCTGGTTTTAGCCATGCGAATACGAGTCTAACAAAGCAGAGAAATAGACTTAACTTGGAAAACCGTGGTGATTTACGGTTAAAGCTTACCAATTTTAAACCAAATATCAATAGCATTGCTGCCGCTCATCAGGCTCATCCATCTCATTAATATCAAGTTTATTGATAAATAGGTAAGTTAATGTATTTTTCATTATTCTTTTTTGATAAAAAGCATATTGCGTATTTCCATGGCAGTTAATATTATTGTCAAGTAGCACATTTATTTTATATAATTAAGTTCATATCAATTTTTCAACGATAAGTATTGTTAGATTTCGAAACAGTCAAAATTCTCTATAGGTAGGTGAACTTCTATTCTTTTCTTTTTTACTTTATATCAGTGAAGACTGCCTCTTTCTCTTAATATATATCTTAAACATTGTATATGGTACAACAAAAGATTGGTTTGGTTTATAACATTTCTCTTTATTTTTGGTCATCAAAAATGTCAATAATGGTTTAACTTTTTTTTCACTTATTTGTATGTGTGTGTGCATGGAGGGGGTCGATGTAAGTACAAATATTCTATGAAGGGGTCGACGGGTAGAAAAGTTTGCCGACCCCTGGCCTATATTATAAACGTCTCATTATTTTCCGCTTTTTCCACGCGTATTTTTTACACTGGATACTGGCATAACAAGTTTACTAGCGTCGTGTAGTCCTGCCACCTTCATTCTTCATTAGCTAACATTTTTTTGCTTTGATTACAGTTTTGGACTGAGGAGCCTTCATAATTGTAAAACAACCTGGAAAAGTCAGAAGTCTCGACTTTGTTTTAAAGGAAAATATTTTTTCACCTGTTCTGAGACTTACATGATGCCACTATTTCAATTTCTTATTCCCTCCCCTTTGAGAGTTTCAATTCTCTGTTTTGTTAAAAATTGCTCTTCCTCGCGATTAGATCGATTTTCTCTCGTCTTAGTACCGTATTTCTTCGTTTAGTTTTAAAGTATGTGAACTTTGTGTTGTGGCATTGAGAACGTTTGCCTTGCGGAGTAAGGTTTTCTTGGTGTTGTGCTCTCTGAAAACTACTAACAATTTCTCTATAGTTTTCGAGGATTAATTTTTCGTGTTACTCTTGAAATTTCAACAAGTGTTGGGATGATGTACCTTTGAATGAGCATTTTCTCTTCCTTTTACCTCACCGTAAATGTTCTACGTATGTTTAGGTATATTGCACCGGATAGCATTGTGAATAATTCTTCTAATTTTTTTCCAGGAGTCACGGGAATCGCGAGTGAACAGTTGGAAGGACTTTCAAAAGGGCAAATCGTCTAAAAAGTTCAAAGGATTTAAGCCTCCCAAACACAAGGCGGAGAGCAGATAGTGTGGAAGAAAATCTCCAGTCTCATCTCCCGCCCTCTTACTTAGATTTAGAGTTTTAGGTTGTTAGGTGGTTACTGTCCTGCAAATGTGTCTCCGTGTACTGAACATGTTCTTGGCATTATTTAAAAACACTACGCTTGTGGCTCACCGTAGATTCTTCCAATCGTTACCGTACGTTAATTTTGTTTAAGCTGTATGAGCTTACAACGTCCTTCAATCGTTTTGCTATTCAAGTACAGCAGAGTATTTTTGTTCTTAGCAAGAATCCGAAATAACCACTTTCTGAAGTTGACTGACGAATGATCGAACGAATTCATTTAGTTCGTCGAACCTGCAATGTACTGAAACAAATAGTCTATGGGCATCAAGATCAGCCCACTTGGGCATCAAGGATCAGCCCAAATATTAATTTTTAATATTACTGTAGCAAGTAACTGCTTTTCAGTAGTTTGCGTTACTAAACTACTTTTAGAACTGATTATTTTAAAAGTATTTCTGTAGTTAGCGAGAGCAAGTTCGTAGGCTACACTTTACTTGAATGAAGCCTTAAAGCTATAGTTTACTCCGCAAGCCCAGCTAGCTGCCTGAATCGTCGTCCGTGTGTACCCATGTCTTAAAAATGAGTAGTTGTATATGCTACATGTTTTTAGGTATCTCCTATTTTTTTGATCTGCTACTATATGACAAACACTGCCTTGGAGAGAGAAATGAATTTGATCAAGGTGGTTTTCATACACCTTTGTCAAAGGACTAATGCTGTTGTTGACTCTGTGATGAGTCAACATTGCTTAGGCTAGTGCCTGAATACTTCAAAAACCTAGGTCATTTCAATTTTATGGGTTAAAACATAACTTAAATTTCGTTTTTTCTCCTTGGCTTCTTTGAAATGATCTCACACTGATGTGGCCCGCCACACTAGAGACTTAAAAGTATGAAAAAATCGTAAAGTAGCAATAAATCTTACACAAGGTAAATGCGGTCCATTGGCATAGTTCATTCTCTTTAGTCACAAATTTACTGATTCAACCAAGTGTTTTTCATTGAAGGAAATAGTTAAAATCTACAGTACCTATTCTCATTAATTTACTTGTATGAGCGATTCGATTGAACACGGGTAGTACGGATTCCCTACATCCAAAGGAACATCAGTAATTCATAATTCCTTCTGGCATGTTGTGACACAGAATTACTGAGTATATGCTTAGTTTCTTTTACATTGCTTCACATCGATAGTTTTCTTTTTACAGTAGTAATTCGAATAGAAACGCGTTTCCTTACAGTGACGAACTCCGATACACTCGATGAAGTACGCGATTCGAAATTTATCTTGGGGTCCCTCCAGGACTGCGCCGTCTCCGGAAGTATCAAACGAGATACAGTTTGGAGAACAAGGTTTCCTTTGGGATTCGAGTTCCTACGTGGGGTCCACGTAGGAACTCGAATCCCAAAGGGAACCTTGTTCTCCAAACTGTATCTTGTTTGATACTTTCGGAGACCGCGAAGTCCTGGGGGGACCCCAAGATAAATTTCGAATCGCGTACTTCATTGAGTGTATCGGAATTCATCACTGTAAGGAAACGCGTTTCTGTTCAAATTACTACTGTAAAAAGAAAACTAGTTACCCGTTGCACAATCAGTAATGCCCGTTGTTGGGTTTTTTTATGATTATCTTTTGTTAAGTGGGCATATGGTCCCTTTATGTCTCACAATAGTAGTAGTTGTCTCAACCCCACCTTTACTGCTAACAAATGAACTCCTGAGTCTGATACCTACTTCACATAAAAATCCTTTAACGCGTTGACTCCGATTGCCTGATTGGTGTAAAACTTCACTTTGTACGCATAGTCACTAGAAGGATCTCGAAAAATTACAGAACCTAACCTAAGTGGTACACATACGTACCACTTCGGAGTCAACGTGTTAAAGAATTCAGAAAATTTCCACCCTCTAGGTAAGAACTGAGAACTGCCATATTAACACCTCGCAGAAGGATGCACAAAGGGTTGAAACTTTTCGTGCATTCCATCGCAAATGGTTAGTCCATAAGCCCTCCAATATCAGTGTGCAGAATATAAGGGACAGTAAGAACAAGTTCTCTAAATCATTTATTTATTTCTTGATCTTCACCCAATTTTACAAAATAATTTCACACTCGAGTAAAAATACAGTTTATCTGTATTCATAAGAAATTTCACAGCATTTGAATAAATTGTTTATTAAAAGTAGGAAATTACAATTCAAACGTTAAATTTAGTTCTGTTCAAAAGTTACGGGACACCATCTCACACTTTGAAATAAGTAAGGTTGAAGGTAATGAACTTAATACTTTAACATTTTCTTGCTATTGATCACTTCATTGCATCTTCTGCCACAGGATTTGGTTAATTAAGATCAACCTGTTGACGTGTAGCGGCAGCCATGTTGGAAGTTGTTTTGTCCAAACAATGCGCCGCTTTACACGATGATTATGTTTTTAGAAGTTTTCAACAAGAATTAAAGTGTTACATGAGTTAAAACAAGAATAAAATAGACAAATTCAAACATTTTACATGGTGTCCCTTAACTTTTGAACAGAGTTAAATTTAATGTTTGAAGTGTAATATAGAACTATTAATAAATATTTGTTCAAGTGTTCTAAAATTTCTTACAAATGGATTTTAACTCTATATTTACTCGCGTGCAAAATTTATAAAGAATGTACATTCTGTACTTTTTGTCAATAAATGATTTAGAGAACTTGTTCTTACTGTCTTATATTCTGCACGCGACTGCATAGTCGGGTATCTGCGTTATTATTCTAGCTTGTCATAATGCTATAGCTATCGTTATTACTTCTCCACGGACCCAGAGAAGACTTAACTCTTAAACTATAATACTTCATCCACCGCTGTTTTATACTTACGTAAAATCGACTGAAGCGCTATGATATGTAGCTGGAAATAAATCTAATATTAAATCATTTCATACCAACCACTGAAATATTCATACTTCTGATAATCACTTCCATTAATTTACAATCATCTCATATTTTATTGCGATTACTGACACTTTCATTTCTGGTTCTCGTTTCATTCAAGTTGCGCAGTTGTAACATTTCCCTACCCCATTTTTTGGCACTACTGCCTTTCCATGATCCCTCCCTACAAAAACTTCTTCAAGTACTCAGACTACACCTTTCACAAGACCTCATTTTCAAAGTACATACATCACTCCATTTCTATTGTTCACAACTAATACTCCTGATTCATAGTTAACTCCTTTCACTCTCGCATGCAAATCCTTCTACTATATATTCAACTAAAAAAACTCCCAATACATACAACTTCTCCAAAAACCTCTTAATTTTTCTTTCATTTTAGTACCAGGATCATATGCACAATATTTCCTGGTCCAGCTTTACCAATATCTACACATCTTCAATTCCCTGCCTAGTTAAAAAATCTTCACTTACAAGGGCAGACACATTCCCTAGTCCTTCCATTGATCTTTCCAGCTACGCAGCCGTTAACTTCCCCTAAAAGTGCATTTCTCCTGTCTTAATTTTCTGTCAAGTACACAGGTTTAGTTCTCCCTGTTTAAATGTTCTCTGAATTTTACCTTTAACTTTCATTTAGACTAAAATATGCATATTAAAATTAGCAATAGATGTTCGCAAGCCTTTCAGAAGTAAAGTACAGAAACGAATGTAATAGCATTACAGAAGTCTGAGCTAAAAATGACGTCTGCTACGTGACCCACAAATCATGAAAAAATTAAATATTCATTTCTTAACTAACACGACTGATGGTCAAAGCAGCTGCTGAAGCTTCAACAGGTAACTCAGCATACCTATGAAGAATGCCGTTTCAAGGCAAGCCAAATAGGAGAGACACTTGTATTTTCTGCCCTTGAAAAGCTCAAGAATCCTTCCTATCTTTTTAGGAATGCGGTCCTCAAGATACACTGAAAAAAACAATACCCTGAAGCGCGCTCTTGTAGGAGAACATACGGGAGCAAAGTTTTCATTACCTTAACAGTACACCCATATTCTTAACACGTATCTATAAAAAAGCAAACCAACTCGAACACTAACTCAGTTGCTCCCAAATTGAATAAAATCTTTCCCGTATCTCGTCCAAACTAAGTTTACTTGAAGCGTTTTACTTTTGCCGATAGAAATACAGGTAATTGCAGAGGCAACGAAAGGATATACTACTGACTTGAGTGTGCAGTCCGGGGAACAGTCGTCGACAAGGGCGGACGAAAACTGCAGCTGGTGACTAGAAGACTCTTCCGAAGAATGAGGTAAGAACAGGGTCAAACATTTCCTGGGAACAGCAGTATAGCATTTAATTCACAATTTAAAATTGTGGAAAAGCTAGTTTTTGGTGCATATTGTTTAGGTACGCTCCAATTCCCTTGAATATTCTGAACGAATGGAACACACTCGCATAGAAGCACTTTTTCAGGACTTCAGCTACGGTCTTCACGGTGGAAATCACCACACTTGCAGCCGCCCCTGCGTCTCTTATTCCTGGTCACCTGCGACGAAATTCGTCCTAGATTTCACTAACTGCATTGCAGTACGTCAGCTAGCGTCACAAGCTTGCACTGCAGGAAATGGAAAGCAGTGTCATCTATGCTGCTTGGTCATCAAATCGCCAAGTTCAGCGTTAATAGTCCCCGTTTTATTGATAGAGTTTGTAAGAACCAATCAATTTCGGGGTAGCCAGCAGATAGTAATATTTTCACCGGAGTACAAGTTGCCTTGTTACCCAGAAAATAAAATATAGAAGCATTTCGTTACAAAAATTGTCACTTGTATATTATAAAAAAATAACATCTTACCATAAAAATAGCATGCCCGACAGAAAACCAGATGCACAGACCACTTCATGAATTAATACGACAGATTTAACGAAGATCACTTAGTATGTCAAACTTTCATCAGCATACTACCCACAGTCATACTTAGAGATGAATATTTTCTCGCAGATTACCTTGTTTTAAGTGGCTGGTTAGAAATAGTTTCCTTATTTTGCAAATTAAAAAAATGCACAATAAAAACCAATTTCTGGTGGTAAAAGACATCATCCTTCTAATTCTCTGCATAGTTTTTCTAAAAACCTCGCAGCTTTGAATCCAGAAATAAGGAAAACTTATTTCAATTCACGCTAAAGTTTGAGTACATCTGCAAAAATGTCATTATTTCAATGCACCGGCACTCCCATCCGCACAGATACAAACTTCACAACATCTTTACTTCAGTCTACATCTTACCTCAATATTTCGAAGTCACGAAACATATTTCGAAAGTGCCGAAGAAACTTCATTCAATATAACTTGATTCTAATGATTCTGATTTGAGCTGGAGATAACTCAATCGTCTGAGTTATACAGGGTGGCCTATAAGTAAAGTACCTTTTTAAAACTATTATAGCTATACAACTAAAAATAGTAAAGAGATTTGGTTAATTCAGAATGAATGAGGAGATTTCAAAGTTTTCTACCAGCAAATCAAGTCTACCGACAATCACAAATATTGCCTAAAAAAATCATAAAATCCACCCCTCAAAATGAATCGCTACGCAATGGAACAACGAGCAAAAATAGTGGAACTTTACTTCCGATGCAATTGTACGGTTACTGCAATTCAGAGGAATTACAGGAATATTGATGGTATTGAAAGAAGTCCTTCGAAGAACTGCATAAAAAAAACTGGTATTGAAATTTAGAAAAACTGGAACAACAGCAGACAGACAACGTTGTGGTAGGCCACGGACCATACGAACTGGTGCTTCAATTTAATATTTGATGCCTGAAATTGGAGATAATAACACAAAGATTACCTTTTTCCAACAAGATGGAGCGATAGCACACACAGTGAAAGAAACAATGCAAATGTTAAAAGCAATTTTTCCCAACAATTATTTCTCGTTTTGGTGATATACCGTGGCCGCCTTGATCTCCAGATCTAAATGCTCCTGATTTCTTTCTCTGGGGATACTTAAAGGAAAATGTTTACATTGAAATGCCTGATACTTTACAGCAATTGAAACTAAACATCATTCAAGAGATCAACAACATTTCACCAGAGACATTAAGGAAAGTAATGAATAGCACCGTTGAAAGAGTACGCCATTGTTTGTCTAACAATGTAGGGCATTTAAAAGATATTGTATGCCATAGTTAAACGTATTTTATTGTTTCATTCATAAATTTATATTAGACTTTGAAATTTCTTCTTTCATTCTGAATTAACCAAATCTCTTTACCATTTTTAGCTTTATAGCTATAATAATTTTAAAAAGGTACCTTACTTAAGGGCCACCCTGTACAACATATAATTGTTAGTAAGAGGTAGCGACGGAACTGAGCTGGAACACTGAAAAATACGTCAACATAAATAACTGTAGTCAGACTACTCAACATTTTTCGATATGGTGCTCAAATCATGCCTGCATCCTTATTCCAAGCCAGAGCAAGCAAGAGTATGAACGTGTCTCCAGTGAAATGTTAAACTGTTTTCAAATTTATCCAGGGGCATATTAGACGGTGTTAAAATTCCAGCATAACCACGTTTTAAAATATTCGTTTCTTAAGAGCCTATGTTCGAATACCTTAACCCTTCATTGCATGGCGTAACAGATATGACAGATAACTATTTTTTCCGAATAAAATCATATTAAATAATTATTGAGGCGCAGTCTCTACTTGTGCCACATCAATAACGTACTAATCATGTATGAAGCGCGTATTACATCACTGCTACACACACATCAGCCGGTGAAACACAGTTGTTGTGAGACACCTTCGAATTTTTCGAATAATTCATGCAGTGAAGGGTTAAAGTCTCTTCAGCATCACAAAAGAGACACTCAAGTTTCTTCAGTGCCATGCTTGGGTGGGGCTAGAACATGTAGATACTTCCCTCTTGTCATTTGCTTAGCTTCCTCCACCCCTAGCTGATACGCCACATTTTGTAGTTTTCGAACCTCTTCAATCAACTCCGCGGGGCTTAGAGCACTGAATTCTGAAATAATAAAGTTTGTTATAGGTGAGAATCGGCAGTAAATAATTACAGTCTAAAAAATCAATCATGCGCTACATTTATACACTCCCAATATTTCTAGGAGTATTGGGTCATCTTTTTACTAACCTCTCTCGGCGAAAAAGACGTTTGGGGGCAAATTGGAACTAAGTACACGATTTCGCAATACAAAAAAAAAGCCCGGGAAGAGATATGAAGATGTGACAGATGTTTTGTTTATACATCACTATTCCTGTTGAGGTAAGAAAAATAGTTGACAAACCTCGAACACAGCAGGCTGCCACAGCCAGAGATGTAGGCATATCAGGCAAATAAGAGAAGATTTATGAGATGGAGTACAAATGTGATGATATAATGCATCACTAATCTTCATCACGACACAAAATTTAGGGATTCACCATTTGACAACTAGGAATTTTGTTCATTTAATGCAACACTCGCTAAAACGAAGCTGAACTCTCTTTACAATTTAGAAATTCAGTACCAAAGCAATTGATGAGATATCTTAATCAAATTTGTTCCATTGTAATCAGTTGTTATCACAGTTTTTAAACTTATTGCATTTGCTTATTTATCTTAGACATCCTGTTGATGAACAGGATGAGTTTAAATGAACCTCTAAAAAATTTCGAGAGATGGCACACTGCGCATCATGGTATATTGAAACAAAATCGGATACTCAGACTCCACAAAACTATAAAACTAAGCATGGAAGAGATCCACCATTACGTCCGTCAATTTGTGCATGGCACAAGAAAATAATGGAGTCAGGGACAGTGTTAGATAAAAAGAAAAGTGGGCGACCATAAACATCTGAGGAAAGCATCGATAGTGTGTGACGAATGGTGTCCATATAGAGATGTATTAAACAAGGTAAAAAAACTTCCACAATCTAATTCTCGTGTATCTCTAACTTGCTTTTCGAATGAATTTTCTAAATTGGAAAGAAACTTTATGGCCAGACCCTGTATTTGACAGATTTAAAAATACATATAACTGAATCATTACGTAACCATGGTGTCTGATCACAATACGTAAGAAAGTTAAAGTTATAATATAATATTCAATCACCTCTTTGTCACCAGTATTCACGAGAGAAATTTTTACCTATATTTCTCAAGCAGAATCCCTTATGCTTTGCAAACCCTTAATACATTATTTCACATTGCACGATGTTGACCATGAACTTCCTTGTTTTAGAGCCTATGAATCAACTTCGCCATACAGTTTATTTCAACATGGACACTCGTACCGAAACAAGATGTCACCTTTAAAAATGAACCACTCATAAACATATTGAATCACTTGCTGAAGGCTAGATTTTCCCAGAAGCCTCGTGATTCGCCCATGAAACTGCTATCTTGAAAACTATATGAAGAAATACAGCCACATCAGAATAAATATCCATAACCAGTTAAGTAAATGAGTTACGTATTACTAAACGCAGATAAGGGTACCTCAAACGATATAAAAAAGTCATTGAACAGTGAAACGACCACGATACACAACAAAGTTGATATGAAAGTAGGAAGCATTCACATACCTAATCTCAACTTTCACGGAAATGTAATTAATAATTCCGTGAGTACACACAAGCTGGGTATCTTATCCACCAGGACTTTAGGAACCGCCTTCGATGAAGTAGTGCATGAGAGCTAATCGCCGAAATAGGAACCTAAGGCATTCAAAACCAGGATTCCACTGGATCCCCAGCTAGCTTACTAAATTTCGGCAAAGAGTTACGATCAAAGTCAAAGGAATGAATAGATTCAAGTCAAGTCCCAGGATCCTCAAGGAAGTTCTAACGCCCATTCTGCTGCAGTTTACATAAATTACCTCAGCACAATTTTTTAAAAATGTAAATTTACAGACGATACGAAGTGATGCTACGTGAAGTGAAACGGGCTACATAAAGAGGGTTCGGCAACATAACTTCCTTTTTTTAAATGAGTTTTGCTTTGAAAAAAGGAAGTTAGGTTGTCGCACCCTGTAGGATTGTACAATCGATATTTTCAGCAGAGTATAACTGAGATATTAATCTAGGCAGTAGCTGAGTTATGAGACTTTTATACAACTTTTACTGAAGACCTTAAGTGTGGAAATCAAGCAATTATCGTGTCAAATGTGCTAAAATAGCACTAATTTTCAATGCGAGTAACCTGGACTATGAGATCCAGCCATGAAACTCTCGTGTCACATCCTTAATACGCAGTGTAAATTTGATCATCAAAAATGAGGAGGAACATCAACAAAACAAGAAAAGAATATTACATATAAGTATGGATATTATTTTCCAACTCTCCAACCAAGCTTTGAACGTTGCCTTCCAAGGCTGATACTCATTTTCAAAGAACAACTTGAAACCAAGACATCAACTAATCGAGACATTCAAGTGTACCGAAAGATCCAACAACGCCCGAAGGCCTTCTTTATGATGAGACAACGACGTCTGGCAAGCGAAAAAATACAAAACCACCGAGTGAAAATTTTGTAGACATCTCAAGCTTAAAAACTTATTCAAATAAAATTTCTATTAAATGTCATTTAGTGCCTAAAAATAATGTGAACGCATGAAAAAACAGACTCCAAGGATACTGGACAGATCCTATTTCTCCCTCCATGACAGAATGCAGGTTTGGAAACATAAAGCAATAGCATGTATCTAAATACATACATTAGAATTAATAATATTTATACGATATAATGTGCACATGTGAGAAAGAAACAGGTGTTCGACGACACTTGCCTAAGGAACAAACCAAACGGTTGATCCAAAGCCAAAGTCTAGTAGACTTGAGCATCCTTTGAGCATACCTGAACCACGACCTCATAGTACCACGAGTTTTAAAAACTTTCCGAATTTTTTCAGACTAAGGATCTATTTTTCATTCTTTGAGCCTCTTTGAGAAGGTATTACAAACCAAAGGGAGTATAAGCCAGGAGTTGTATTTCAATTGCTCGCATAACTTGTATACTCAAAGAAAATCCGTAATCCGTTAGGTAAAATTTGATTTACGCTTAACTTTGAACCCAAAACAGATAATCTTTTCATGCATGGAGATTTCATAAGGTGCTTTCCTTCTTCTGCCTCCATTAAGCCTCAAAATACATAATAAAATGAAATGCAAGTAAATACTATAAGAAATAAATGTTTACAGATTTTACAAGACTACAAATAGTTATGCTAAAGAAACTTATTGTGTCTTTAGCACAACAGAAAGTATTTTTTAATAAATGGAACAGCACTAGTTTTCATTTCCTCGAATACATCAGTGTTGAGCATTCTGAATACACAAAATATATGACAAACTAGAGAGCATCATAGCATTTCATCAGAGAAACGAAGGAATAACTGAACATCAGACACGGAAGCTTTGGACCTCCAGCACTCACGGTAGAGAAGAGCCTGGTCCTGCGCCGTGAGGGCGAGGCCTGGTGTTTGGGGGCGGGTCAGGGGTGATGACACTAGGCTGGCAAAGTCATAAATGCCCGGCACTGAAATGAGGGAGACTTCAAGTATCTTTCATAATTTCAACTACATTCAGGGTGTACACACAGTTCCCCCTAATTTATTAACACGTTGACTCCGATTGCCTGATTGGCGTAAAACTTCACTTTGTACGCATAGTCACTAGAAGGATCTGAAAAAATTACAGAACCTAACCTAAGTGGTACACATACGTACCACTTCGGAGTCAACGTGTTAACTGGTACTGTGGGTAAGAATGTGTCAGAAATGAACCTTTCCTTGGCACAAATGTGTGGCACATTTTGTTTGCCTCAAAATTTATACAGTCACACTTTTAATCTTTACTTTTATTATTTTATTCTCAGCTTAATGACCATTTTCGCTGTGTTGTGATTATAGTGAAACTCAATCAAGCTTTAGCCTTAGTAGCACTACTACGGCACAAATTTTTAATCTTGCTTAGCACAGACCACTTAGTCGGTAAAAAAGCAAGTGTGGGCATCTAAAAAGACAGAAAATGGCGAAGTCAAACGTATATATTGGTGCAAATGTTGATTTCATGGTGTACAGACCTCTTTCACATGAGGCACAAATAAGTAGAAAAGGAAAGAAAGCCTAACAAATGAGCCCACAGCAGAGTTCTACACTATGTGTTGCCGGAGCAGCTATGGGTGGCTATGACTATCACACAGAGATTCTCTAAAGGACACCGAGATCAAATGCTAACAAAATACAAACTCAGAATGTAATACTATCTTACATATTCGAAAAAGAGTATCAAGTCCCCAAGATTTGTTGAAGATTAATCCCTTTAGTACGTCCCTCTAAGAGGCAGAGCTATGCTTGCAGCTTGTAATAGTAAAACACACTGTGTGTGTAAGACGTAGCATGCATTATAGTTGTGCCAAGATACAAAATGACAGAATGTTCGGAGAGCAAAGTTCATTCTTAGCAAACATTAAAATTTAAAAAATATGAGTATATACAAAACACATGTGCAAATCAAGCACATGGATAAAAAGTTACAATGAGTGAATGATTAATATTTAAATCAATGAGCAAGAATGTTTGTCTACTGGACCTAAAAACTCACACTGGACAGGCCACAGATCTGGAGAAGACCGATCCATTCTCTCCAGACTCATGAGTTGCTCTTGGTCCAGCTCTGCGCAGTAGGAAATCATGAGGGATAAACACAATGTGTAGATATACTTAATTAATATTTATTTATACACTAAGAAAACATGAAACATTGTACACCCAAAATACAGATGATTTTAGTCTAAAAAAACGTTGAGCCCCAAAGGCGGTCTCAAGATAAATCTTTACATATCAGAAATAGCTACCTGCATTAGAATAGAATAATAGAATAGAATGAGGCTATAGGAACGAACCTTCTGGCCCATTCTTGGGTCGGATAATTACTTCGATAATTATTCGGTTGTTTTACCCAAGTCCCATGCCGTATTTCCAGCTGCGTCAACCATGTCAGCAGCGGGATTCGAACCCGGGTCTTCCCGCCCGCAAGCATATTCGCTCACCAGTCGACCAAGCTGGTGATGTTAGGTTTAACCCACACACAAGTTAGGTTTAACCCACAGGCACAAGTTAGG